>PVJD01005292.1:0-118421 GCA_004026545.1 Mormoops blainvillei | reverse complement strand
CCAGCAGGGACCCCAGAGCCCTTGCAACCCTGGTCTTATTTCTGTGCCTGGGGAGCAGGTGGGGATGGCGGTGACTGTAACTCATTCCGAGGGAGAAGACTAAGGGTCCCGGGGGGTCTGTGCCACTGCTGGACACAGCTTTTGTCAACCCGGGGGTCCCAGCCAGGACCACAGCAAGCGCCACAAAAGGTTCCTCTTTCGCTCAGGTGCCTTGGGGTGAAAGGCCACCCTGCTAGCCAAGGAGGGAGGTGAGGAGGGGGTGGTTTCCGGAGCAGAGGGTGGGGGACTTCAGGAAGGAAATGGGTAGGTGAGTCAGCAGCTCTCCCACCCTCTACCCACTGCCAAGAGCAGGGGACTCCCTCAGGGGGATCCAGGGCAGCAGGGTAGCAGCAGGAGGACAGCAGAGACAACTGGAAGTGGACACACAGGATGGGAAGGGGCGGGAGATGGGTGCCCAGAGGGGCTGCGCTAGGGACTGTGGGTATGTGATGGGAATGGCATGTGCGGGTGGGCAATATATCCCGTAAGGCCTGTCTGTGCATCTCTTTGTGTTTCCGTGTCTCCAGTGGGGACCACGTGTTCCTCTGTGGGTGTGTGTGGGTGTGTTCAGAGGGGTTGCACAGTGCAGGGGAAAGGAGTGGGTTTGGAAGCTCACATCGCCACTCACCAATCACTATGCAATGCTGGCAAATGACTTCCCCTGGCTGAGCCTCGATGTCTCCAGCCAGTGGCTGTCTTGCCCTTGCTGGGTGCTGTGTGAAGACTAGAGACAGACTTCACCCTCCCTGCCTCCAGGAGGGCCGCCCATGGCTTCTGGTGTTATTATTCACTCCATAATCCCTAACCTGCTAACTGCGTGCCAGGCGCTGGGGGCGCAGAGAGGCTCAGAGGTGCCCCTCGGATGGGGCGCGGGTTCCCACATGGCCCGTGACAAGTGATGGGAGGGGAAGGTTAGAGCTGGAGCCCAGGCTGGCAGGCCCTCAGCTGAGTCACCCCACGCCCAGCTGGGACTCACATCTGGCTGGTTGTCTCTGGGAGGGCAAGTGCCAAGCAGGTCCGGAAATGGGTCGCAACGGGCCTCTCCCACGCCTGCTGGCCAGCGCCTCCGGCCGTCCGCCCAGGCCTGCGCCTGGATCTGAGGCTGCTCCCAGCTCCCCCAGCCTGACCCTCTTCTGACTCCCCGGTTTTCGAGCTCCGTCCACCTGGGCTCTCTCGCTGCTGTGTGTCCACCCGGACCAGCCCCTCCGTGGCAGGTCCCTGCACCTACAGCCAGAGGCTTTTGTCTCAGCCCGCCACCCTCTTCCTCGCCCCAAATGGGTCCTGGCGTATCTCTCAGTTCTTTGCCCCTGCTCTGGGAGCCTCTGCTCTGTGTGCCTGGCCTCCCGTTACCTGACCTGTGCCCTCACCTGAGATAACGCTCACTCTGTCTTTCAGGCTCCCCCCACAACTCCCCCAGCCCCCTCTGAGCCCATCCATTGGGCTCGGGCCCCAAATGGCCAGGTGACGTCACTTCTCTGTGCTTGCTTGCCGTGTGTCTAAAATGACGAAGAACAGCGTCCCTTTGGGAGCTATCAGAGAATGGAGTGAGCTGGGGCATGGAAACAGGACTCCCAGAAAGCGATGGCCACTATTGCCGTGCCTCTGGCTCTGGGTTACCGCTCCCCGAGCCTATCAGCACTGCCCAGAGCCCGCGGGGTCCAGTGTGGGAGGAACGGCGGCCTGGGGTGGGGAGCCAGTAGCCCTCAGGCTTGGGAGTGAAGTGGGAGAGCACCTCTGAGAACGAGTACAGCCCCAGGTGTTCACCTCTCGGTCCCTTGGCGGGGCACTGACCCCAGAGCTGACCTCACAGCTGGGGGTGGCAGGAAAGAGCAGCCAGTGACCAGAGCTGGTGCTGAAGCGTCATAACCAGCTAACAAGATTATCTGGGTTTGCAGGGAGGCTGGTCGCCGGGAAGCCACCCTGTTTCTCGGGCTTCTCCTCCTTCCCAGCCTCAGTCCTGACCAGCGGCTGGGCCCAGGTCCGCCAACTTCCCCTCCTCCCTCACCTTCCTGGTTCAGGCAGACATGTCCCCCCGTCCCCACCCCAGGTCAGCCAGCCCTGCATGCTTCTCCTCTGCTTCCCTTTCCCAAGACCAAGAATTCAAAAGAAGAAGCTTCAAGATCCCAGGGCTGAGGAGGTTAAACCCCACAATCCAGGTTCAAGAAGCCCTTACGCTCCTGCCAGACAAGGGGGCGGGGCCCCAGAATCCTGACGCCACCAGACTGAAGGACTCCAGATTCCAGCCCTCCGGAGTCCTGGGATTCTAGATTCCTTTGCATTTCAGGTTCTAAGGTGCAAGGATGGTGGACCTGAGAAATTCTGGGATCCTCTGGCCTCTCAACCCCCCACCCCCACTCCCCCTTGGCTCTCTCTGTCGCGTCTCCCCTGTTAGGGTGGTTGGTGATACGGGCTGTGAGAGAATTCACAAAGAGAAGAAAGTGCAGAGTCAAGTTCTTATTCACTCCCCAAGAACGGAGAAGGGCATGGTGTGGGGAGATGCCTGAGCCTTGAGGGGTGGGGGCTTTGAGCTTTTGTTGGATTGTAATTGGATTAAAAAAGGGTGTAGGGGGTGTTGCTGTTGTGTGGCCCTTAGGCTATAGGGGTGTTGTAACCAGAGGCTGTGGTTTGTTTCAATGTTATCTTCTGCCTGTGGCTGTAGAGAGCGATTCGTCACGTTCTGTCCTTGCTCTCCAGTAATTTCCAGTCCTGGGAACATAAACTCGGAAGAGTAAGATGGCGGTCATCTTTAACAGAGCTCATAAGTCTGCTCGGCAAATGGTGCCATGACAGCAAATGGTTCCGGCATTCTTCTTTCATTCCCCTCCTGGTTTTAAAATGGATTTATTCTTAATGACCTGGTCCAGTTTTGGTTTCAGGGAGTAGGGATGAAGGTCTCTTCTGTTACTTCAGGTGGGCGAGGGCTGTAGAGCTGTCCCTGCCTGTGGGTCCAGGTATGGGTCACCAAAAAACTAGGATTCAATCAGTTTGTGGGTGACAATTGGACATCGTGATTTCCATTGGAAGACAATTTCTCTCCCTAAAATAACCCTCATTTTATTAAAGAGATTGAATATAAGTCCAGTTTCAATTTGGTCTGATTATTTGCATGAACACCACAAGAATAGTAATGGCTCATATAGGCTCTTTTAAATCTGCTTTGCTGTAACTTTAAAAGGAACCTTCAGACTGAGTTTTAGTCAGTCCTCAGGGCACAGAAGCCAAACCACACAGATGCCATCTGGTTTTGCCTGCAACACCTATAGGTTTGATTGGATTCCTCACGTCCTTGAGGTCCCCAAAATGTCTTTAGCTTCCTTCCTTGCCATCTTCCAGGAAAGCAGCCTTCACTCCTTACCTGGGGTGACTGCCATGAACCACGTGACCAAGCGCGGCACTGGACTTATTTCTCCAAGGGGTTCTTATTGGCTTCAAAGGTCAGTCTTAATTCCTGAAGGCTTTCTGGTGACACCCAGAGCCCAGGCCTGACTCTTTCAATCGTGACATTCCAAACAAAGACTTGGTTAATAAAACCACATTTGGAAACTGGTGCTATTATAAAGAGAAGAGATTCTTACTGGGTTTACGCATGCAAACCTAGTGCCATGAAAACAATACTCAATCATTAAGAGTCGTCGAATTCTGCAGGGATTAGGTAGAGAGAAAAATATAAATGCTTCAGTATTGCTTTTGAGGATATAGTTTACAAATTGTTCTAGGGAAAAATAAGTTTTCTTATGCCTGGAAAACAGAAAGATGTAAAATTAGCAATATTTTGAACAAAGTTATAAGAATAACAGTTATCCTTAGTTCATTTAGTCCCATATACCCAATTTTGTTTGTCTTGATTATTTGCCAGTATTTCCATGAATTCAGTTACTCCTTATAAATCTTCATTTACTTTAAAGATATGACCTACTTAGATATATGTAATTTAGAGTAAGTCAGAGTCCTTTTCATGAACATTTCCAAATATACATTTGCAAATACATTAGAGTTAAACAGTGACTGTTTATAAATGTCCAAATTTAAAATGACATGGTTATAGATTTGATTAAAATGCAATTGATAAAGAACTTTGCTTCTCTGTAAAATGTAATATTTTAAGATAACAATTTCTCGATAAGCAATAATTACTAGGAAATGTTATAAAAATATAAATCCCATGTTTTTAGATTTAACACACAATCTCAATATATATAAAGACCAAACAGTATGCAAGGTTTTGAAATGCAGTACAGGACTTATCGGAAGTGTACCTTGAGGACTGGGAACAGTTCATAAATTCCTGATGTATGGGTTACAACTTCCCAGAGTGTTGTCACTTGATGTCCCCAGAGGAAATCATTGCTCTTGACTTGTGCAGTGTCACTGACAGGACAAGCTGCTACTCCTGAGAGCTTCCTGTTTGAGCTTGATTCTGAATCTTTGCAGGTTCCTCCTTGGGGCAGGTTGAAATTTCTAGAAAATTAATTTTGGTGAAAATACATGTATACAAATAAAATAGTTATTATTATCCTGTTCGGCAAAGCTTCCTATGTAACTCTTGAGCATATTAAATAGGTCTAATGAGTTCAAAAACTTTTCTTTTGTAAGAAGAGAGAATAAATCCTTGAGGTGTTCCAGAGCCCCAGTGGAATGACTCAATGTCATTTCTCAGTTGTTGTTTTTTATTTTTATTTTTGAAAATATTTTATTTATTTATTTCTAGAGAGAGGGGAAGGGGAGGGAGAGAGAGGGAGAGAAACATCGATGTGTGGTTGCCGCTTATGCACCCCTAACTGGGGACCTGGTCCACAACCCAGGCATGTGCCCTGACTGGGAATCGAACCAGCGACCCTTTGGTTCGCAGGCCAGCACTCAGTCCACTGAGCCACACCAGCCAGGGCTATATTAGTATTTAATTTCTTTAGACCAATAAAATATTACACCCTAGTTATTCCACCCAGAGGCAGAAAATGCACCACATGTAACCCACAAATCCTTGCCACATAAAGACCACACACATGAAGACTGAACACATAAGGACCATACACATGATTTGAATTATTAGTTTTTGTAGACAAAGTATAAGATTTCTCTTATTTGCTTTTGACAACTTTCAAGAAACCTGGAAAAGGGACGGGAGGCCCTAATCACCAAACAAGACCTGCCGAGACTCCACGCACGCTCTAAGGCCTGATCACGGTTGGGGGGTGGGGGGTGGAAATAGTCTCGCCTCCCAGGAGTCTAGCACCAGGGAAGAGCCCGGGCGGGGCTGCTCTGGCCCCTGAAGGGTCAGGAACCTGGTGACAGAAGACACATGCTCCAGACGAGGGAGTCCACACCAGCAGAGAAAAACAAAGAGAGAGATGTGTCTACCCTGTGCCTACCGATGACCAGGGCGTCAAACAAAGGGGCAGAAATGGGTCCCTTCAAATGGCAGGGGTGCTGGGTTCCTGACTCACTGGACCCCGCGTCCCAGGTGTCCGTCACCTGGGGACGATTGTGTAGGGTGACCCCGTGTCCTTACCTTCTATCTCAGCATCGACAGAATGCATTTTGATGAAGGGTTCATTCCACAGCTGACAGGTAGGCTTCCCCACACCAAAGAGCGCAAGAAAACGTGTAATGAAAACAACCCCAGGTACTGCCACTGTTGTCGAAGAATGTCACCAGAGAGAAATGGGGCGGAGGGAGCGGTACTGGAGCCGGAGGTTTCTTTCTTCACAAATGTTTTAAAACTGCTACAACCTTCACAAGCCTTTCTGCAACTTTCACAAACTTTCTTATCCCGTTAGAAAAAACCGTCTTTAGAATAACTTCCTTTCAGCCCCTGTCCTTCAGAATTGCATCTCCACACCTTCTGTCTCCTAGTATTAAAAGCACATAATTTCCTTCCAACTTAATTTGAACTTTTAACTCTTAGAAGCCTCCATTTCCAACGATAAAAAAAAGTAAGTGACCGGCATTCCCTAAATTGACTTCTATGGACACATTTCATGACCTTCAAAAACATAGGTTCTTCTCTCGGCAAACGCACTGCCACTCTCAAGAAGCGCCCCTCCGATAAAACACAAGGCATCGCCTATAACCCCAAGTCCACTCTAGAGCCTCTGTCAGAAAAGCCAGTACAGCAATCTATGCTTTGGTAGTTCATGTTCTTTCCAAATACCTAGACATTCAATAACTTTGCCAGGAACTTACTAATTTAGAAAGGGTTAGCTGAAACAAATGAAACCGATTTGCTCTGATATAGGCTAAGGCTTCCCGCCGCCCCGCCCCCCCTTTGATAAGAATTACCTTCCCAAAATTTGCATTTTAAAAGATGGCCTAGACAAGAGTTCTTAAAGAAGACCGGGTATTTGCATTTCAAACATGCAGGGAAAGAAAAGCAAGCTTCTCCTAGAAGGACTTTGGTTTCATCAGAAGGGGTGGAAAAGCGGCTTGAGTTTAAAACGCCACTTTTTCGCTCTGCACGGAGAGGCAGGCCCAATTGTCCCCAGGATTTAGCAGCTCCCAGGCCTCCAGGGCGGAGAATATAGAGTTTTACAGTCTGGGAGTGGGGGTGGGGAGGCAGTGAGATTTTCTCTTTGTCCCCTTGTTTTTACCCAGCGTGGGCGCAGTGGAGCCAAGCCTAATTTCAAATGGGCATTGAATGCGGGACTTGGGTTAGGCAGGTAAGGAATAGCCTCACCCCCTGCTGGGTAATATTGATGAAAAGAGCGTTGCCCTTAATGGATTAGAGTGCCCCTCCGCTGGGAAATAAATACAACAATTACTCTGTAGCAAGATGGACATAGTGGGGGAGGGGCGGGGCGGGGGAGTGAGGCAAATTTGAAGGAAGCGGCCTCATTACGAGAAAGCGGCCCGGAATCCTTGCTGAAGGTTAAAATCTCGTCTCCTCCTCTCGAGAACTGAACCTAAGGAGGGGATCGAGGCTGCGAGAGTAAAGGTCGAGTTGGAGATGGGCATTAGAGCTAAGAGATCTCTCCACGGGCCAGACCTCCGGGTCACCCAGTTTGTACTGAGGCCGGGCCGTGCTGCAGTAGAAAATCAAGCACTTGGGTCCCAGAGCCTTCAAGTTACATCCCAACGGGGAGTCCTTGGGCGAGGCCGATTGAGTATTGCCCATTTGAAAAAGGGAAGGATATCTCAAGGAGGAGAACAAATGAGGGGTGGGGAAGATTTGAGAAGGGTGCCGCTAGAGCTGAGCATCCTTGAGCCTGAGGGCAAACCACCCAGGAGGTTCTGCCTCAGAGCCAGGCGTCCCTGGGCCCCTGAGAGCAGACCAAATCAACAGGGAGACACAGGGAGACAGTTGGAGGCGTCCCTCTCAGCCGAAAACCTGCGAACGTCATAGACCCAGTACTCTGCTTTACCGCGACATGTTGAGGGGATAAGCCATCACTTTTTTTTTTTTAAGATTTATATTTATTTATTTTTTAGAGAGGGGAAGGGAGGGAGAAAGAGAGGAAGAGAAACATCAATGTGTGGTTGCCTCTTGAGCGTCCCCTACTGGGGACCTGACCCACAACTCAGGCATGTGCCCTGACTGGGGAATCAAACTGGCGACCCTTTGCTTCGCAGTCCAGTGCTCAATCCACTGAGCCACGCCAGCCAGGGCAAGCCATCGCTTTTGCTAGGATGTTTCCTTCCCGAGATTCAGAGAGACTTACCGATCGCTGGCCATGAAGGTGGGTGAGGAGGAGGCTGTCCACAGAGTCCCGAAAGAGGGAGAAGGATTAGAATCCTCTCTCCAAACCTCACAGAGACAGGGTCAGGGGTTGAGGCTCCGCTGCCCACTGCGCCCCTAGTCACGAGTCTCGGGAGGCCGGAGGAGAAGGAGAAATAGAGAATGTCCTTGTAAAGGCCACCAAAATGTTAGGGTGGCCGGTGATGTGGACTGTGAAAGAATTCACAGAGAAGGAAGCGCAGAAAGTAAAGTTTTTATTCACTCTCCAAGAGAGGAGAGGGGCATGGTGTAGAGAGATACACCAGCCTTGAGGGGTGGGGGCTTTGAGCTTTTATTGGATTGTAATTGGATTAAAAAAGGGCGAGGGTTGCTGTTGGGGGGCCCCTGGGCCGCAGGGGTGTTGTAACCAGAGGCTGCAGTTTGTTCGAATGTTATCTTCTGCCTCAGTCTGTAGGCAGCAGGTTAGTCACGTTCTGTCCTTGCTTTCCAGTAATTTCCAGTCCTGGGAACTTTAAGCTCAGAAGAGTAAAATGACCGTCATGTTTAACAAGGTCATAGGCCTGCTTGCCAAATGGCACCATGACAGCAAATGGCTCTGACTTTATCTTTTTGTCCCCTGGGGGGTTCCCACAGACATGATGCGATCAGCTGAGAGGTAGGAGGCGGAAAGGAGATGTAATTACAGCCTCTCCTGCCTCAACTCTACAGGAAGCTCAGAGTTGGGGCCCAGGGGACCCTAATCCAATGTGAATAATGGACCACTTGCCAGAGACACGCACGGCCCTGCTCTGGGGGTGGGGGGAGGGGCCGTGAGCCATCCACTTCCATCCAGAACCAGCCTCACTCTGAGGAAGAGGGGCATTGAGTCCTAGAGAGGCGGAGATGGGCGGTGAGGAGTGGGGAGGCGGCCTTGAACTCCATGACCCCTGGGCCAACCAGGTGAAATAATTAATCAAACCCACAGCTTGTCTGTGTTTCCTCATTTTCAACAGACATTTCGCCTTTCTCTTAATTCCACTGTAAGAAGCCCCTGGCACAGGGTCCATGATAAATAACAGCTGGCCCTCCACCTCCTCAACTGGGAGACAGTGGGGCAGGGTGGGGACTTCAGTGAGCTGGAAAGCCCATATCCCATCTCATAGCCTATGGTCACCCTGGGGGGCGGGGGGGTTGTATAGGTCTGAGGTCACCAGACCTTCCAGTTTGGAAGAAGCTGGAAATACGGACTTCTTTGTAAAGTGTACTCAATTTTTCAATTTGGCCACCAAGTCAAGAATGTTACGTAGGCCAAAACAGATAGCCAGAAATGTAACTATGGTCTCTCTATGTCCTGCGGGCCACCAGTATGTGAAGTGGGACACGCAGGGCAGAGCTGTCAACAGTCACCCCCGCGTCCCTAGAACAGAGAAAATAATTGTTGAAGGAAGGAATGCACAATTTGTCTCCTCTCCCTCTAGCCATGCTTCTCTTTTCTCTGGGTCCCAAGTTTTATTAGCATCATGTCCCAGCTCAGATGTCCCCTCCTCCAGGAAGCCCTCCCTGACCCCTCAACTGAATCAAGCGCTCAGGCTCCCTTGTGAGCTTCTCCCCCCCAACCCTGCCCACTCTGGGTTGTCACCATCTGGGGACAGGTCTGTCTCTCCCGTTGGATTCTGAGCCCCAGGAGGGCACTGCCAGGCTGTATAGGTCAGAGCCTCGTCCCCAGCCCCGGCCAGCACAGGACCAGTCGCAGAGTAGGAACTCAGAGAGTGTTTGGAAAAGCGAATGAATAAATGAATGAATGAACAGAATTCAGTGCTTAAGGACAGAGGGAGGCCTGTGGCAGGGGATAGCCAAATGTGAAAAAAGGGGTGAAATTATTCAGGGACGAAGAAGGTGTGACGCGCACAGGAGGGAGGAGCGGAGAGAGTCCCGCTGAGGGGTTCAGGGAGCACTGGACTCCACAGTCTTCACCCCATCGCCTCCTGGCTGCGTGACTTTGAGTAAGGGACTTCCTTCGGCTGTGTTTCCTCATCTGTAAAAAGGCTATTCTGCAAGTCGCCAGCTGCCTCTGGGACTATGAGGACGATTAAATAAATTCAGGACCATGGAGTACTGAGAGGAGGGTCATTCCCTCCCACACACCCTCCATACCCACACACGCCGCGTATCCTCACCCCCACCCCCCACACTCCATACACACTCAGAAGATGTGAGACGGCACACAGGTTCCCCCAGGGTGGCCCCAAGTTCTGCGCATGCCTCAGGTTTCCTCAAAAGCACAGGTACCGCCAGTCACCACGTTTATTGGATTCATACTTTGGTAAGGGAGGGTAAGCTGTGGGGAAGGCTCAGAGTAGGACGCAAAAGAGGCGCTTGTCGCGGAAGGGGTTCTCTGCGGCGGGTACCGGCGTCACCAGCGGGTCATCTTTGGCGTGCGTCTCGCAGAAGGCCAGGAGCTCGGCTGCCGCCTGCGACACCTGCGGGCACCCTGGTGAAGTACACACCCCGGTCCGCCCCACAGCCCCGCCCCTGGCCGGGTCCCCTCGCGCCGTCCAGCCGCGTCCCTGGACCCCTCCCCGGGCCCGGGCCCGGCCCCGCCCCTCTCACCCCCCACCCGGTCCAGCTCAGTTCGGAAGGGGACCTTAGCCCCCAAGGCTCGGTGCCCTTAACAGCGCCAGGTCCAGACCCAGCCCCGGAGCCCCCGCCTGCCTCCTACCCCGACCGGCACCTTCATGCGGTCGATGTTCACTTCCAGCTTCAGCTGTTCCACCGTCTTGCGGGCTTCGGCGATCTTGGCCATGTTGTTGGACATGGCTGCGGCGGGGAAGGGGTTAAAAGCCCGGCGGGAGTCGGGGCGGATGGGGTAGGCTAAGGGCAAGTCTGGGTCCGCCAGGGAAGGTGGCTGGGACGGTGGGACCCAGCAACTGGGAGTGCGAGCAAGAGCGCACGAATGGGGCAGCTGGAGGGAGGTACAGGGAATGAGAAGGAAAAGTGGAGGGTTGAAGAGGTGCCCAGAGTGGGGACCAAGGGGCAGGCGGAAGGAAGGACGAGCGAGCAGGGAGAAGAGGTAAGAGGGGAGGTGGAGGGGTGCACAGATGGGGTACCTAGAGACAGAGAGGGACGAGGAAGGCAGCAGGGAAGCACAGACGTGAGGCTGAGAGGCAGGTGGAGGGAGGGACAGGAGGACAGGGCCACAGGTGCTGCAGCAGGATCCAGGTGTCCTCAGCCCCCAGGGATAGGGCATGAGCCGGGAGGGGGGCCCTTCCCAGGCCAATTAGCGGCGGCTCCAGGGAGAGCAAGGAATTAAGATCTCGGCGGGAGGGGCGCAGAGGGGGCCTCATTAGGGCCTTGGCAGCAGCTGCCCCCTCCGCTCCCCTCGGGGAGCCCCCCCATCCCAGCCCTCCACCTCAAAGGCTCCTCTGCTCATTAGCAGCTGGAGAGAGGGCTGGGGGCGGGGGGAGCATCCACACAGGACTGGGAGAGGGGCAGAGAGGATGGGGAGAGGGACAAATGGAGGGGCAGAGGGAGAGACAAAGTGACTGAGGCACAGGAGAAATAAAGAGACCGAAGGGGGAAAGAAAGAGATGGAGAGGCGGGGGAGGGATGAAGTGATGGAGGGAGTGTGGTGGGGACAAACAGAAGGGTAAAGAAAGGGACAGAGTGTGCAGGGGGAGGGAGGCACAGAGAGGACAAAGAGACCGAGGGAGGTGGGAAAGGGAGACGCAGACGTCCAGGAGGGATGGAGTGGTGGGAGTGGGAGAGGGTAGAGATAGGGACATATGGGGATGGGGGTAGGGGAAGGGGAAGGGGGAAGCACAAAGGGGATAAGGGGACAGAGGACAGGGGGACGGAAAGCAGGAGATGGAGAGGCTGGGGGAGAGACAGGCCGATGGAGACACAGAAGTTTACAATCATTCATTCACTCGCTCATTCATTCCTTCCCAGGTGGACAGGCTGACCATGAGGGGGAAGAGGGACGATGTATTGGGGCCAGGACCGGAGCTTCCTACCTGTTGTTGCTCTGGGCTAGGATGGCGGGCTGGTGGCAGCGGCTGGGAGACAGCTCTGGGTCCCCCTGCCCAGCCCAGCCCCGCTCCTCCCCCGGGGCAGCCCCCGAGGACCCGCCTCCGTCAGCTGCTGCCACCCCAATGCGCTCTCAGGCCGCTTGGGGTCTGTCTATCTGGGTCCTAGCTCTGTCTGTCCCCCTCTTTGTCTCTGTTTCTGTGTCTCTTTCCCTCCTTCTGTCTGTCTCCCAGTCTCCCCTCTTAACCTCTGTCTCTGTCTCTCTCTCACACACACACTCCCTCCCTCCCTCAGAGGAGGACAGTCTCTCGAGGTGTGCCCCACGCCCTGTTGCCTTTATTCCAGTCACACAATTCTCTCCTGTGTGCCCCACACAGCCTTTCTTGCCATCACACATGCTCTCCCACCCTGTCACACCCACCACCTCAGTGTCGCCCCATCACAGATGACCTCTCTCAGCACACAGCCTCACACTCACGGTCCTTAGCCAGAGACCCACAGTGCTTCCCTGTGTCACACGGTATCATTACACATTCACACAAACGATCAGTGCTCAACACACAATCTCCCTTAGTGCCAGTCACATGGTCCCTCAAAATGTCACACACTGTCCCTCATAGCCTCTCAGAGTGTGACACATCATCACCGATGACATCAGTCAGATATAGTTTCTCAGAGTGTCAAATGTACAGTTTCACAGTGTCACATAATATTTCAAGATGTCATAGACATGCAGTAAAAACTTTTGTCTTATGCCCTGTCTCAGTCTCACACTTTCTCAGTGTCTCACTCACTCATGCAACCTTTTTGTCAAATACTGTCACACAATATTTTATAGCATTACAGTTACAGTCATATCCAGTGACTCCCACATACATCACACGCATTCTTGCACAATCTCTAAATGTCACACAATCTTACGCATTCCCTGACACATAGTTACACAGAATCTGTCCCCCGCACTGTCATGTGGAGTCTCTTGCTCAGCCTCAGTGTGCATGACACACAGCTGTCGCCCTCACACAGAAATCCCCGTGTTACACACTCACACACACGAGGTCCCTCTTGTACTCTAATCTGTGTGCCCTGCACAGTTGCACACGCTCCCTCACTGTCACAACACCGCACCAGCCTGTCAGTCTCCCACCTAATCCACGTCACTCACAGTCACACACCATTCTCACAGTTCATCAGTGTGGCTGACACACTGTCTCACACTCCCATGGCCTCCATGACACACCCAGTCCCCCGGGGTCTCTCACGCGGCCTTCTCACGCCATCTCTGGGTGGGTCACACTCACTCACTCTCACATAGCATCTGCCCATGTGACACACACAGCACTCATGTCCTCACCATGTGCACACTGTCACACAGTCTCTCATTCTCACATGTGATCTCACAAACAGTCCCCCAAATAGTGTGTCCGGGACACCCAATCTCATGGGAAAAGACAGTCCCTCAAGGTGTGCCCTACACCCTGATGCATTTATTCCAGTCGCACAAATCTTCCTCTGTGTCCCACACAGCCTCTTTCCACCGCACACGTCCTCCCACCATGTCATACCCATCCTCTCAGTGCCACCGCATCACACCCAACCTCATGGTATTACACGCAGTCACGTACCAGTAATCTCTCCTCTCACACGCACAGCCACATACAACCTCTGGCTACAATCTCACGGTGGTGCACACTCACACAGTCTCGGGGTCACACGCCATCTGCCGGTGTCACCCACGGACACTCAGTGTCTCCTGCATTCAGCAGGCCCTCGCGGGCGCGGGCACTCAGCCCTCCGTCTTCTCCTTACAGTCCCCTTCAGGCCACATGGGGGCGTCCGCGGCCCACCGAGCCGACGCCAAAGCCGTGGGAGGCAGTGGGAATCCGGAGGGCAAGGCGCCCCTGTGGGCCGGCGGGGGTGCAGACATTGGAGAACAAGAGGATAGGAAGGTGGAGGGTTCTAGAGGGAAAGAAATGAAGATGGACTGGGACACCGAGAAGGGAAGTGAGAGATGCAAGGAGAGACAGAGAGACGCAGAGAGACACAGGGACAGACAGAAGATACAGACCTAGGGACTCCGGGAGACAGAGACAGGCAGAAGGTTGCAAAGGCACAGACACAGAGACACGAAGGTACAGGAGCGACACACAGATCGAAATGTAGAGTCGGAGACAGGGACAAGGAATACAGACACCCAGACCGAGACAGAGCGGGGCAGAGAGACAGCACTCAGACCATGCCTTACGCAGGGGACCCTGGCGGTGGCGGAGGCCTAGCCTGCAGAGGTGTGTGTCTCGGGGGCGTGGCCTTGGCGTCCTAAGGGGCGTGGTCTTGGGGGGCGGGCAGTTGGGGAGTGCCTGGACCGGGCGTGCCGGAGCACCCCAGACGGCTGCGGGAGGGGCTGAGGCGGGAGCCCAGGCAAGAGGCGGAGGCGGGGAAGGAGCGTCTTTACCGCAGCCAGCCCTCCCCAGTTCGGTTTTTAAGACCTCGTCTGAGGGGGAAGACCGGCGGGAAGGGGACACCGGCCCAGATCCACGGTGTAGGCATTTGATAGGGGGGTGTCGGACCCTGCCCCCCCTCCTCCCGTACTCCGCGGGAGCAACAGGGCCAGGCGGGGGAGGGGAATCAAGCTCACATCTGGAAAGCATCAGGCGCGCCGGACGTGCCAGGGCCCCGGCCCGCTGCGCATAGGGGGAGGGGAGCTAGGGCGCCCTAGTTTCCCCACCCCCCCAACGGGGTCTGCCGGCGCCGGGGAGGGGCCTGGGAGTGCGCCCAGCCTCCGAGCCTCCCGCAGCTGGTTTTCATCAGCAGTTCGGGCCCAGCAGCCCCGGAGAAGGAAACCCAGCTTGGAGCGCGGGTAGACAGGGTGACGACCCAAACTCCCCTCCCCCTCCTCGCGGCGGCCAGAGGCTGGGGGAGTGGGGGAGACGGGCACTGCCTGAACCAAGCGTGACCTCTAGTTCTCTCCTGAGCTGCGGAGCTCAAGCCTCTTTCCACTCCACGCATGACCTTAGTTTCGAGGTCTGCAGCCCTAGTGTGTGCTGCACAGGAATCGCCCCATCCTCAGCACAACCTAGTAGGCACTGGTATTGTCCCCATTTTTTTGGACGGGGAAACCGAGACCCTGGATTAAGATTCAATCCTGGCTTTAATTAGTCAAGAAACGTGCCATAAAGGCCCACAGTGATTCTAGAATGAAATACCAATGGCCTCCTGTGTACTCCCACCTGGATGTCTGGTGGGAACCTCAAACTCAGCGCGTCCAAAACAGAGCCCAGCATTCCACCACGGAACCCGCTCCCGCCGCAGTCTTACCCGTCTCTGCGGGTCATCCCTGACGCCCCTCCCTCTCTCGCACTCTACAAATGATCTTGCAACAAATCCCATTAACTCCACCTTCAATGACTCTCCGCCATCCGGTCACTTCTCACTTCCTCTGCAGCAGCCACGCGGGTCCAGCCACCATGCTCTCCAGCTTGGACTAGTACGGTGGGCTCCTCACAGGGTGCCCAGCCCCACCTCTGGCTCCCTCAGCCAGGTACCACCAGGGCAGCCAGAGGGACCCTGTCTGAACTGAAGTCCCCATACAATAACAAGCGTTAGTGAGGATGTGGAGAAACGGTGCAGCCACTTTGGAGAACAGTCTGGGCAGCTCCGCAAAAGGTTAAACAGTTACCACATGACCCAGCAATTCCAGGCCTAGGGATCTCTCCAAGAGAAATGAGAACGTACATCCCCCCCAAAATTGTCCAGGAATGTTCACAGCAGCATTGTTCGTAACAGCCACAAAGTGAAAATAACGGAAATGTCCATCAGCTGATGAGTGGACAAATTAAATGTGGTCTATCCAGACAATGGTATACCATGTGCCCACAAAAAAAACATAAAGTGCCGGCACATGATACAACATGGATGAACTTTGAAAACATGCTGAGTGAAAGAAGCCAGTCACGAGAGATCACGTATTTCATTATTTCATATATGCATCTAGAATAGGCACGTGTATAGAGACAAAAGAGGATTAGTGGTTGCCAAGGGATAACAGCAAAAGGGTGCTGAGTTTCTATTTGGGATGAAAAAAATGTTCTGGAATTTACTGTGGTAATAATTGCACAACTCTGTGACTACACTAAAAGACATGGATAAGACATTGATGAGCCCTGGCTGGTGTGGCTCAGTGGACTGAGTTCCAGCCTGCGAACCAAAGGGTGGGCGGTTTGATTCCCAGTCAGGGCACAGGCCTGGGTTGCGGGCCAGGTGCCCAGCATGGGACACGAGGGGCAACCACACATTGATGTTTCTCTCCCTTTCTTTCTCCCTCCATTCTCGCCTGTCTAAAAATAAATAAATAAAATCTTAAAAAAGAAAAAAAGACATTGATGAAAGAAATTGCAAAAGACACAAATAAATGGAAAGCTGTCCTGTGCTAATGGATTGAAAAAATTAACATCGTTAAAATGTCCATATATTCAAAACAATCTACATGTTCAAAGCAATATCTATTAAATTCAAATGGCATGTTTTCACAGAAATAGAACAAACAATTCTAAAATTTATATGGAACCACAGAAGACCCCGAACAGCCAAAGCAACCTTGAGAAAAAAAGAACAAAGCTGGAGATGTCACACTCCCTGATTTCAAACTATATTACAAAGCTATAGCAATCAAAACGGTATGGTATTGGCATAAAAATGGACATATAGATCAATGGAACAGAATACAGAACCCAGAAATAAACCTGTACATATGTGGTCAATTAAATCACAACAAAGGAGCCAAGAATATACAATGGGGGGAAAGACAGTCTCGCCAATAGATTGTGTTGGGAAAACTGGACAGCCACATGCAAAAGAATGGAACTGGGCTTCCTGCGGCTGTGAAGCTGGGGAGATCCCGGCCAGGCCGAGAACATTGGATCTCATCCTCCCAGCCCTTTGACCCTCAATAAAATGGTTTGAGCCCCCCCTAAAAAAATAATTAAACTGGACCACTATCTTACAACATACACAAAAATTAACTCAAAATGGATCAAAGACCTCAGTGTCAGACCTGAAACCATGAAACCCCTAGAAGAAAACGTGGGTGGTAAACTCCTGGGTATCAGTCTTGGTGGTGATGATGTTTTGGATTTGACACCAAAAGCAAAGGCAACAAAAGCAAAAATAAACAAGTAGGATTACACCACACTAATAAAAAGCTTCCATACAGCAAAGGAAACCATCAACAAAATGAAAAGGCAACCTACCATATAGGGGAAAATATTTAAAAATCATATATCTGATAAGCACTTAATATCCAAAATATAAAAAGAACTCGTAAAACTCATTAGCAAAAAAAAAAAAAAAAAATCTGATTAAAAAAATGGGCAGAGGATCTGAATAGACTTTTTTCCAAAAAAAGACATACAGATGGCCAACAGATACATGAAAAGGTGTTCAACATCACTGATCATCAGGGAAATGCAAATCAAAATCACAATGAGATATCACCTCACTCCTATGAGAATGGCTATTGTAAAAAAGACAAGAAATAACAAATGGTGGTGGTGCGGAGAAAAGGGAACCCTTGTGCATTGTTGGTGGGAATGTAAGTTGGCGCAGCCACTGTGGAAAACAGTATGGGGGTTCCTCAAAAAATTTAAAATAGAACTACTATACGATCGAGCAGTTGGATATTTATCCGAAGAAAATGAAACAATAACTCAAAAAGATATGCACACCCCCATGTTAATTATGGCATCATTTATGATCGCCAAAATGTGGAAACAACTTAAATGTCCACTGATGGATGAACGGATAAAAATATCATACACACAACAGAATATCATTCAGCTCTAAAACGGAAGGAAACATTGCCATTTGTGACAACATGGATAGACTTTCATGGTATTACGCTAAGTCGAGTAAGTCAGACAGAGACAGACAAATACTGTATGATATCGCTTATGTGGAATTTAAAAAAAAAACACCTCATAGATACAGAGAACAGACTGGTGGTTGCCAGAAGGCGAGGAGGGGGTGGGCAAAATAGAGGAAGGTGGTCAAACTGTACAAACTTCCAGTAACAAAATAAATGTCATGAGGTTGTAAAGCACAGCATGGTGACTAGAGTTAACAATACCGTTATCATATTACATATTTTAAAATTGCTAAGAGAGCAGATCTTAAAAGTCCCCATCACAAGAAAACAGTTTTTTGAAAAAAAAGAAAAGCCATTGCATTTTATATTTTATATGGATGAACTTCATGGTATGTGAATTATATTTCAATAAAACAGTTAACCCCCGCACCCACCCACCCCCAAGGAAAAAAACCTAAGTCCTTCTTCTGCTCAGAATTTTCCCATGGCTCTCACTTCTTTTGAAGTAAAAATCAAAATCCTCACCATGGCCCATGAGAACCCCTATGATAGCGTGTTCCCTACCATTCTCTGCCCTCACTCACTGCTCCAGACATCCTGGACTCAGTACTTTGCCAACATGTCCAGGTACCATTTTGGCCTCAGGACTTTGCACTGGCAGACCCCTCTGCCTGGGATATTCATCACCAAGATATCCAAAAGCCACACTCCTCCTTCAGATTTCTGTTCAGTTATCACCTTTTCACTTAGACTATCCCTGGCCACACGTACAATTACAAACTTCCCCTGACCAGTGTGATTCAGTTGGTTGGGCATCATCCTGCAAAGTGAGGAGTCACCAGTTCAGTTCCAGGTCTGGACGTGGGGCACGTGCAAGAGGCAGCTAATGGATGTTTCTCTCTCACATCAGTGTTTCTCTCCCTCGCTTTCTCCTTTCCTTCCCCTCTCTTTAAAAATAAAATTAATAAAGTCGGTTCATAAATAAGAAATTCAGCACTTCCAGTCAAGGTGGTAGCACTTCCAGTCAAGAGGTAAACACAGCTCACTTCCTCGCACAACCGCATCAAAATTACAACTAAAATATAGAAAAGCTATCACTCAGAATCGTCAGAAATTGAACTGAATGAAAGTGTGACAACTACAGAATTAAAGAAACTACATCCATCCAGACTGGTAGGAGGGGCGCAGACAGGGAACGGGCTGGCCCCACATCCACGTGTGGCGAATAAAAGCTCGGGAGAGCTATCTCGGGTGTGAGGAGCCCCAGAGCCACACCAGGGCCCGCAGCCGAGGGCTCCGGTGCCAGGAAGATCAGTCCCCACGACTCCCGGCTGCAAAACACAGCGAGGATTGAGTAGGTGGAAGAAACTTCTGGAGCCCCAAGCAGTTCCTCTTAAAGAACCCACACACGGCTCGTCTACTCAGACTCACTCCCTCTGAGCCGCCAGCACCAGGGTAGCAGCTTGAAAGACACCAGTGGCATACAGGGAGAAACTGAAATGTCTGCTATCAAGGTAAGAGCTAGGAGACAGCTTTCTCCCAGACAGAGAGGCTGGCAGAGGCCATTAGTCCTTTCTGAACCCTCCCCCACAGCAGAGCCACAGAGCTAGCAGGCGGGTGCCATATCCAAAACTCTATCAACCTGGCTAACGCTGTTTGCCTTCCCCTGGAGATCCCCAAAGTCTCTGTCCCACCCAACTTATGGGCCCACCCAAGTTGCTTTCTATATGAGTGGCCAGCCTTGGCTCATGCTTCACAACTTCCTAAAGCCTCTCAAACAAGCAACAGCTGGCCTCAGTGAGCCCCCAACCCCTGTACCCCTTGCTAAGTGACCCCAGGCCCGGCACCACCGGCAGCCAGCCTATTGTCACGGCTTTGCTTCGCCTGGAATCTCCAAGCCCAGCCCAAGTAGCAGCCACCTCAGATTCCTTTACAACTCAGGCAGGATGGCCCCAGGCACAACGCAGGTGGGGGCTGACCTTGGTCTGTACCACTCGGGAAACCCCAGAGCCTCTGTACCCAGCGGACAGCTACAGACCATGTCAGAGCACCACCACCCTGCCTCAGCACAGCTGATCCTCCATGGAGGGTGGAGGTTGGTGGTGGTCAGTGGTCCCAGCCAGTCCTTGAAGCTGACTGAACTGGGTAAACTCCTCCCATTCACCTATAAAAAGCAACCAAGGCTCTTCTACAGGCGGAGGGTGTACTCAGCCCACATGAAAAGTGTACCTTGAGGACCCAGCTTGGGTGATAGGGGAGGTTGTTGTGTGACCCTACAGGACACCTACTACATTAGGCCACACTACCAAGATAAAGTCATAGCAGCTCTACCTAATACATAGAAACAAACACAGGAGACTGCCAAAATGAGCAGATGAAAAAACATGGCCCAAAGGAAAGTGAACAGGTCAAAACTCCAGAAAAAGAACTAAACAAAATGAAGATAAGCAATCTTTCAGATGGAGGGTTCAAAACACTCGTTATAAGGATGCTCAGGGAACTTAGTGAGGACCTCAGCAGCATAAAAAAGATCCAGTCAGAAATGAAGGTACACTAATTAAAATAAACAACAATTTACATGGAAACAACAGTAGAGTGGATGAAGTCGAGAATCAAATCAATAATTTGGAACATAAGTAAATTAAAAAAAAACAACCAATCAGAACAAGAAGAAGAAAAAAGAAGAAAAAAACCCAAACCCAACAAAGATAGTATAAGCAGCCTCTGGGACAACTTCACATCATAGGGGTGCCAGAAGGAGAAGAGAAAAAGCAAGAAATTGGAAATCTATTTTTAAAATAATGAAAGAAAACTTCCCTAATTTGGTGAAGGAAATAGACATGCAAGCTCAGGAAGCACAGAGAGTCCCAAACAAGATGGATGCATAGAAGCCCACTCCAAGACATATCATAATTAAAATCCCAAAGGTTAAAGATAAAGAGAGAATCTTAAAAGCAGCAAGACAAAAGCAGTTAGTTACCTACAGGGGAATTCCCATAAGATTATCAGCGGATTTCTCAAAAGAAACTTTGTAGGCTAGAAGGGATTGGCAAGAAATATTCAAAGTCATGAAAAGTAGGGACCTAGAGGAAACACTGCTCTACTCAGCAAAGATATCATTTAGAATAAAAGGGCAGATAAATAGCTTCCCAGACAAGAATAAAACCAAAGGAGTTTGTCATCACGAAACCACTGTTATATGAAATGTTAAAGGGATGTATTTAAGCAAAAGAAGATCAAAACCATGAACAATAAAATGGCAATAAATACACATCTGTCAACAATCAAATCTAAAAAACTAAGCAAACAAGAAGAACAGAGACAGAATCATGGATACGGAGAGCATTTTGATGGTTGCCAGCAAGCGGGGTGTGGGGGAAATGAGTGAAGACATGAGGGGACTAAGAAGTACAAACAGGTAGTTACAGAATAGCCATGGGAAAAGGAGTGGCCAAGGAACCTACACACGAGCCATGGACAGGAACGATGGTGTGGGGACGGCCTGAGGGAGTGCGGGTGCTGGGTGGAGAGAAGCAAAGGGGGAAAAACTGGGCCAACTGTAGTAGCATAATCAATAAAATATAATTTAAATAAATAAATAAGAAATTCACACTGACATCACAAGGATAATGTGATAAAATGATGAGAGGAAATAAAGAAAATATGAAGCAGAGATCCAGGAAATCCAATAAACATGTCCTTAGAATCCTAGGAAAATTAACTGGATATGTAGACACCATATTCAAAGGAATAATTGGGGAAAATTGCTGAGATTATAGAACTGAAGGGTACCAGGCATCCCTGGCCAGGTAACTCAGTTGTTCAGTGTGTCGTTCACCATATGCCAAGGTTGTGGGTTTGATTCCTGGTCAGGGAACGTATTAACCAATCAATGCATAAATAAGTGGAACAGTAAATCTCTCTCTCTCTCTCTCTCTCTCTCAAATCAATAAAATTTTTTAATGAAATCTTTTAAAACATAAAATGACAAACTTCTCTGCTTCCCACCCCACTCATTTCCTTCCTACCTCTGCTCAGTTTTCTCATTGTCCTATCACCTTGAAAAGATTATTACATTTATTCTGTCACCCCCACCAGCTTTGAGCTCTGTAAGCAGCTCCTTGTACACCCTTCTAGAGACAATCCGTGTAGCAAATACACCACATAGGACAGTGGCTAAGAGCCGGAACTCTTGGACAGGCTAAACTGAAATTCTGGCTTTCTTTGGAATAACTCCAGGTCAGCTCTGTAACCTCTCTGCGCCTCAGGCTCCCCTCCTTCTGTAAGATGGGCCTCATAATAGTATCTGTCTCCCATCCATGAGGTTGTGAGGGTTACGTGACTCAGAGTGCTGAGAATAGAGTCTGGCATGTGCTCAATGGCCGCTGTTATTTTTTATGAGTAAGCCCTAGAATGTTAAACAGGAAGGAAGGTCATCCCTATTTTGACCAGGGGATGACCTGTGCAGACAAGTCCCTTCCAAGACCCTTCCACTTTTTGGCTTCAGCTGCTTCTTTTACAGAGTGGAGATAGGGCTAGTATTCCCACGGGCCGCACAAGCAATGGCTTTTCCTGGCAAACTTTTAAAAATAACTCTGATTTATTAGTATTCCTAAAGGAAATATGTTTATCCGCACACACACTAGAATGGAAGCTCCACGGGGCAGAATTTTTTTTTTTCCTGTTTGGGTCTTTGCTGTGTCCACAGTGCCTACTGGGCACTGGAGAGTCAGGCAAACACAGTAGGCTTGGTCTCTCTCTGCTCTCTCAAGCCCCACAGGGACAGACAGGTGCACCCGCCCATGCAGACACAAAGGTCAAAGCACCAATACCCATCCTTCAGAATTTGAACTTGGTGGCTGCTGGGTCCTAGTCCTGGCTCCCTCCTGCTGTGTCACTGGGGCAAGTAATGGCCCCTCTCTGAGCCCCTCATTTATCCATCCTTGAAATGAGTATAATTGCTGGGCTTATGCAATAGAAAAATGGGCAAAAGATGTGAACAGGCAATTCATAGAAGAAACACAAATGGATCAATAAGTAAACATAAAGGCGCATCACCTCAAGGAAACAGGGAGGAGACACGATGAAAAGTTCTGACGCAATTGTTTGGTAAAGGGGTGCAAAAGAAGCTTCTCAAAAATTGCTGTTGTGAATGTCAGTTAAGGGCAGTCTTAGTGAAAGGAAGTGTGGCAGTGTCAATTACAAGGTTTTAAACGAGCAATTCTATTTCTAGGAATGGATCTCACAGTCATAGGAGGGCTGTCTGGAAAAACTCCAGCCATTGGTAATATAATGAGAACGGTTTGCGTGACATTGATGTAACCTGGCAGCCAAGGGGAGTGGACTGGAATGCGTGTGCATGAACAATGACGACTTCGCTGTACTAGTCAGTGGGGGCGGCAGACGCTATTGAGTGAGCAACTGTGGCCAAGGCATTCAAAATGACTGAGCGAATAGAGCAACGAAGCTGCGTTATATTTTGCGTTACGCTTGAACATCCCTCCGTGGAAACTATTTGGATGACTGAGAAGGCCGCAGCCGTGGGCAACTGGTGATCGGCAGCTTCATCAGGACAATGCACCTGCTCGTGCATCACGTCTCTTGCAGAGTTTTTGGCCAAACGTCAAATCACTCAGGTGACTCAGCCCACCTACAGCCCAGATTTGGTAACCTGTGACTTCTGGCTTTTCCCAAAACTAAAATCACCTTTGTAAGGGAAGAGCTATCAGACCATCGATGAGATTCAGACAAATACAATGGGGCAGCTGATGATGATTGGAAGAACTGTGTGAGGTCCCAAGGTGCCTACTTTGAAGGGGACTGAGGGGCCATCATCCTCTGTACAATGTCTCTTGTATCATGTATCTTTTTCAGTAAGTGTCTCTATTTTTCATACATAGCTGGATATCTCCTGGACAGACCTCGTACATAAATACACAAGAACATAACTGCGGCAAGGTCCTTAAGAACAAAGGCACTGGAGCGCTGACGACAGGGTTAGATGATGGGACTCGCTGCAGTGGAATCTTATGCAGCTACTGCGGTAATAGAAACAGATGTCATCTAAGTTTAGATTAAATGGACAAATCCCTAGAACAATACCACTTAGCAAAACTGACACAGGAAGAAGTAGAAGAGCTAAATAGTACAATAACTAGCAAAGAAATTCAGTTCTTAATTAAAATCTTTCCCATAAAGAAATCTCCAGGCACAGATGATTTAACAACAAAAAATTGATAAAGAATGCATACATGTAGTTCAATTCATGTAACTATGTAGTTTTATCTGTACAGTAGCACAGCATGTATGTGCATATGTGGTTATATATCTTTATATAGGAACTAGATCCATGTGTGTATGCCAACACAGGAAGGATGCATATCAAAGTGATTATGATGGCTTCTCAGGAAGGGGATTTGGGACTATTCCTTTACTTATATTGTTTCTGCTTTTCGGAAACCATATTTATGGCCAAACAAAACTCCATCAAAGGCCAGATATGTTGAAGTAAAACAGCCAATGGTAGGAAAATGATGTTAAGACCCACCCTGGCATGTGCCATCTGGTTCTGGACACTGCTACAACCAAAGCCCTGGCTGGTGTGGCTCAGTGGATTGAGTACAGGCCTGCAAACTGAAAGGTAACAGGTTCAATTCCCAGTCAAGGCGCCGTGCCTGGGCTGCAGGCCAGGTCCCCAGGTGGGGGCGTGCAAGAGGCAACCAATCGATGTTTCTCTCCCTCTCTCCCTACCTTCCCCTCTCTCCAAAAATAAATAAAATATTTAAAAAAACAAAGCAAACAGTAATTGCTCAATAAATGTTAGTCCAAAGAAAAAGCATTTCTCCCATTTTAACACAAGTAGACTCCACCACATATGTAACATTGTGCATTTATTTACAAAGAGGTTAGAGAAACACACAGAATCCGGCCCCCCTGTGCACCGGGGAGTCACCATCGTCATAATAAATACAGTAATTTTTTAAAAGAAAAAAAAATACTGGAAACAGCTGAGGGTCATCCTGCGCTCCCCGCCCCGACTCCTCCTCATGGAGGTGGGAGGAAGCCACACGATAGAAACCATCTTCCTTCTCCTCTTCTACGTCCCAATTCCCCATAACTGTCCATGGGTAGAGAGGTAAAAGAGTCATCCTTTCCAGGTGTTATCAGCTCCTACTTGACCCTCAGAATCCCAAAGTCAGCGCTCCTGCCCTGCCCAGGGCACCCTGCGGGTACCACCGGGGTCAGACACACTCTCCAACCGGGCGCCAAGAGAATATCCCAGGGGGTCCAGAGACACGGATAGGGGGCACTTCGTGTATGAGCAGGTCATATCCGGGCATGGAGAGGAGAAGAGGGCTCAGTGAAAGAAGTGAAGGACTTCAAACAGACTACGTGTCTAAACTAAAACGGGGAAATTCAAACTGAATCGCCCCCTTCAGCATACCATAGTACACCCATAGTACAGATGAGGAAAGTGAGGTCCAGAGAGAGGGAACTTTCTTGCCCGAGGGCTGCAGGGCCAGCAGCTGATCTGGGTCAAACAGGGCTCCTCCCCCATTCCTCCCTACGCTGGAGGGGGAGCCTTTTCAACCAAGACTGCAGTGGATGAGGGCGGTGAGGAAGGGTCTTTGGAAGCCGAGAAAACGGTGGTCTTTGGAAGGGAGGTGTGGAAGGGTCAGTGATTGGGAGTGCGGTGGAACCGAGGTTATGAAGGGGGGAGCCCAAGCAAACCCCCAAACTCACACTGTAGTCATGACCTTAAGAGAACCCGAACGGAAACGCAGTATCTTTTTCTTGAGCGCGTGGGAAGCCTTGATCTTCACAAAGACTTTGGCGGGGCCGGCGGGTGCCCCTCCACCTGCACCACCTCCTGGCCCGGAAGCCGCGGTGGCTGCCACCAGCTGCTGCGGCCACACGAGGCCACCGCTGCCGTCTGAGTCGCTGGATGCGGAGCTGAAGGCAGGCGACTCCCCCTCGCTGGCACTCGATTCACTCTCCCCGTAGCCGCCGCCGCCGCCGCCCGTAGGGCCCCGGCGTCCAAGGGGCCCCAGGCGCCCCGTCGAGCACTCGGAGTCGCTGCCCGCACAGCCATAGAGCAACCGGCGCTGAGGAGCAGACGGGGATGGGCCAGGACCCGGGCCGCGGGCGGCTGGGGCGCGGGGACGGCCGCGGCGCCCATCGGTTGCGTCGATCTCGGCCGTGGAGCGCCAGCGGCGGCAGGACCCCGCGGCCTGCGCGGCCAGCGTGGGTGCTGGGCCGCGGCGGGGCCGCGGCGGCCGAGGCTCTTCGCGTTCCGCTGTGGGGTACTTGGGAGGCCCGGGAGGAACCGCAGCGGCGCGGCCCAACAGGCTGGTCTCGGACTGGGAGCGCGCGGCCTTTCGAGCCCTGGGCGAGCCTCGGCGGCCCGAAGCCTCTGTGATGCGTCCGCGGCGGCCCGCAGCCCTGGGACGCTCCCGGGGTGGGGACTGCTCCACGCTGCGGCCACGGGTCAGTGGTGGGGCTTTACGGCGGGCCGCGCGGCCAGGGAGGCCGCGGGTGGCCGCCTGCGCGCCTGGGATGTACTGCGCCTTCACCAGGCGGCCCTCGGCCGGGCTGTCCGGGGGCGAGGGGACAGCGGGCGACGCGGCGGGCTCGGGCGCCGCCTCCGACTCCCACGGCGAGGCCCAGGCCCGGCCCAAGGCGGCCGGGCTCGAGGGACGGCCCCCCGCGCGCTCCACTGGGGGCTCAGGCGCGGGCCGCGCGCCTCCGGGGGGCGGGGACGCGTCGGGCGGCCGCTGGCGCACGCTGTTCTGGCGCCGCGGGCCCCCGTCCGCGCCCCCGGGACTGGTCCGGGGCTGGCCCGCCCCCCGGCGGCGGCGCCTGCGCAGGAGCGCCGAGATGTAGCCGTCCAGGGGCCGCCCCGCGCCGGGTACGTCGGACGAGTCTGCCGCAGGACGAGCGCAAGGCCGCGGGCTGCGCAGTGCCACAGCGTGCAGGGGGCTGGGCGTCAAGAAGGGCCCTGCTCGGGCGCGCCGCTCCGCAGAGGAGCAGGCCTCAGGGCCCGCAGACCCTGCGGCCGTTGGATAAGGGGCGGAGAAGGATCGCGGCACTGGTGCCCGAGCTCCCACCGACTCGGGAGCGCTGGAAGCGCTGGGACTGGCGTCTCCTAGGGTAGGGAAGCAAAATTTTAAAAAGGAAGCGTGGGAGAGACTCTTAAAGCCCTTTCTCAAAGAGCCTCAGGGGGGCATCTTCCCCAGTGTCGCCCCATTCCCATTGGAAAAAAAAAACCCACAAAAAAACCCCTGCTCTTACCCCTTACCTCATATCGGATTCATAACAAAATCTTCACAAGAGCCTACAAGACCCTGGAAGTTCTGTCCTGCGTCTGACTCTGACATCCATTTCTAACTCCATCTGCTCTTTATTTATAGGTCTTTCTGTACAGGGTGAGTGACTTGCTGGGTGCACAAGCCGGTCAAGCGCCGGCCTCAGGGCCTTTGCACCTGCTGTTCCCGATTCCTGCAACGCTCTTCTCTCAGGATATCTGGTTGGTCCACTTAACTTCAGGGTGCCATGCCACTCAGATGGCACAGTCTCGGCGATGCCCTCTCTGAGCTTATTTTGTAAAATCGCAACTCCTTCCGCAACCCAAAGGGACACACCCTAGTCCCCTTCTCTAATTTTCTTGTCGTTGTCCAAGTCAATATCTAATACCCTGTATATTTTATTTATTCATCTTGTGAGTTATCCCTTTCACCCACTGGAATGTCGGTTTTGTGAGGAGAGGGACTTTTTTCACTGCCGTATCCCTCACTCCTAGGATAGTGCTAGGACAGCACATAGCAGGGGCTCAGAAACGCACTTGTATAAATGAGTAACAGCAGGTCTTGATTACCGAGAGGCTCCCATGTGCCAAGCCCAATGCCTTAGGGCAGAGGCTCACTGAACACTCAAAACTTCCCTATGAGGTAGGTGCTGTTTATCAAGCACATTTTAACAGATGGAGAAACAGAGGCCCAGAAAGAAGTGACATGCTCCAAAATCACACGACAGGGAATGTCACAGTCAGAATTCAAATTCAGGTTGGTCTGACTCAGAAGCGCGTGCTCAAAACCATCTTCTCACGGTCAGTTCCCTGGCTGTCAGGGCCCCAACCACACCCACCTTACCTAGGGACTTGGGCCTCTCGCTGGCATAGATGCCCCGGGGTTCAGAGGGACCCAGGCGTCCGTAGGAGCCAGATCCAGAGAAGCCACTGTCCCCACAGAAGGTCGAGGGTGGTGAGTCGGGACCTCCTGTGGAGCTGGGGTCTTCATAGAAGCCTGGATTGGGGAGAAGGGGAGAGACAATCAGGGGGCCTGGCTGGGGAGAAAAGAGGAGACCAAGTGACAGAGACGGGGGAGTCTGAGAGATGGGGGACAGTGGAAAACATTGGGGTGTCCCAGGCCGACCCTGCTCCCTTTACCCGTGCTCACCCGAGCTGCGCCCGCTCTCCTGTTCCAGGCCCCCAGACTCCAGGCTCAGGTCTCCCAGCTGCTGGCCCAGGTCCCAGATGAGCCCGGGCAAGGCCTCCTAAAGGCATGGCGAGAGCAGGATGATCAGAACCCACCCCAGCCGCAGTCCTCTGCAGACTGGTCCCCTATCCCAGGGCCTCAGAGGCAGTTTCGCTTTGACAATGAGGCTCTGTCTTCAAGAGGGTTAAAGCAGGGTCTGAGTCCCAGGATCGCCCCCTCCTTAAGATCTCTGCACCTTCATCCCGTGAAAAAGTCCTTCCAGCCCTTCCAGCTGCAGCCACATCATTTCCTTTAAGGTGCGACGAGGCCTCAGAAGGTCCCATTCCTTCCCCCTCCCCTCCTTCCATCTGTGCCCCTGGCCCCTTGACCCCAATTAAAATGTCCCTCATTGAGACCAGCTTCACTACTTGCTGCTTCGCCTCAGTGCTAAAAGTTGGTGTCTAGGACCTTGAGGATCCCTTAGGCATCGTTCTTCCTTCTCCCAGTCCTGGGCCTTTCCTTCTCAGAGGCTCCCGTCTTCCCCCACTGCCCCTTAGCCACCAGCAGAAAGTTCTTTTGCAAGTCTTCCCGGGTTCTTCCTGGTGCTGACTGACCCTTTTCCCTCACTTGGACAAAATAGGCTGACTGAAAGCCCTATGTCTTTGCTCCTCACTTCAGAAAGAACCCCATGCCTCTTGCAAAGTCCTTCTGTGAGTCTAGCCTCAGTGGTGCTGCAGCTATCAGCCCCAGCAGGTCCCTGTGTCCCCAGGACAACATCTGCCTCCTGTTCTTGCTCCATTCCTACCCAGAAGCCTCCAGGGGCCACCCACTGCTCCTCATCCTCATCCGAAATTTCTGTTGTGTCTACCCTGGCTCCTTCTTGCTGCAGCGGGGAAAAGACCATTTCTTACCAGGTGTGAATGAATGAAGGTGAAAATGCGTTGAGGGGAGTGTGACAGTGACTGTGGGTGGGGGTAGGGGCTGAAACAACACAGATGGGGTCTCTTAAGACACTAGACCTTAACCCCATTTTGGAAAACGGGGCCAGAGCCAGGAAGAATCTCACATAGGTCTGGGTGAGGCCAGAGGTGGTGGCGGCCCGAGGTGGTGGCAGCTCTAGCTGACGGTTGACCCTCAGACAAAAGCGGCTTGTCTGGCCGGCGGGAGGGAGGGGAGGAGGGAGGAGGGGCTGGAAGGGCAGGCACCCAGCCCTGCCTATTTAAGGCAGAAAGACTGGCGGGCTCCCTCACAGACACCGACCCCCCCACCCCCACCCCAGCTTCCCACTCCTGGGTCTGCTTTCCTGGGCCCCATCCACCCCCTCCCCCCAGAACAGAAGCCCCCATCTGGGCTTGTTTATGGCAGGAAAGTCAACAAGACAGTCCACTTTGGGCTCCTGCTCTGAGTGTGCAGAGGGGCTCAGGATGGCGTCATCTTTGAGCAAAACTGGGGAAAGCAGCCAACTTGTACAACATCAGGGGTGGCAAAAAAAAAAAATCAGAATCACCCAGATACCCGATGTCACGTCCCCCATTAATCACCCCCTTGCTCCACTGCGCTAGCCACATTGGCCTCTTCGCTGTTCCTTGAACACGCCAGGCATGGTCCGGCCTCAGTGGCATGTGTCCCCCGCATCTCCTCCTGGCTTACTCCCTTGCTTCATTCAGAAACTTTGCTTACCCGATCCCTTCTCCCACCCTCTTTCCAAAATAGCTCCCCTGTCATTCCGCACCCTGGTGCTCTGCCTTTTTCCCTGTGTAGCAGTAATGCCCTCCTGGCTTAAAGCTATATATGAGGCTGTCATCTGTTGATTGTCTCTTTCACTGGAACGTCAGGCAGCCCCCGGAAGGCAGAGATTCTTGTCTGTTTTGTTCACTGCTGCACCCTCCCCATCTCCAGGGCCCAGAACGGTGCCTGGCGCAAAGCAGATGCTCAGGAAGTGTTCGATGAAGGAATGAATGCATGCAGCAGAATACTATACAACTGTTAAAATAGGAGGCAACTTCCATGTAGAAGCATCACAGAGATAGAGCACTGGGTGGAGAAAGGGAAGTGCAGAATGTATAGTATGAGAGTGGGTTAGAATTAGCAGGAGGGCATATCCACCCCCTACCCCCCCACCAAGAGCTCCTGATTCCAGTCCGGAGCCTCCCAAGACACATTCCTAACAGGTCTCCATAGGATGCTGTCTTCCCGTGGCCCACATTTCAAGAACCCCTGGCATAGTCTCTGGAACCCCACCCAAGAAACTGAAACCTGTAAAAAGCAAAGCAAAACTTTATGTTTTGGGTATGTAAACTGTTTCTGTCAGCAGCTGCACTGAGAGAGGTCCCGAGGAACTCACGAGGTGACATAGAAGTGTCTTCAGGGGAGAGGGTGCATTTAGGAAATCAAGAGGGATAAGGGGTCTGGGTGGGGGTAGAATGAAGCGCTTAAAGGAGGCATAGCTTGGAGCCTAATCGCCAGGGTTCAAACTCAGCTCTGATGCTTCCCGGCTGTGTGACCTTCGTCTCTCTGGGCCTGGGCTTCCTCCTCTGCAGCAGGGCACCCTTCAGCTCCCTCTCTCATGGGGTTGTTGAGAGGATCCAATGATTTCAAACAACAGTTCCTTTTAAGCACTTAATACATGTCAGCTTTTATTATTACATGAAAACTCTGCATTTCTAACAAAGAAAATATTAGCTCATGTTTTACTTGTGTAATTAAAATGAAATGTTGTTAAGTTCTTCAGGTTGAATTCCAATTCTCCCACTGCAGGGCAGGCAGGGGTTAGGGGGACAGAGAGGAGAGGGTTCCTCCGCCTTTGTGCCTGAACCCACCAACACTCCTTCCCCCAGTCTATTCTCAGTCTGACCTCATTCTTTCCAGCTGCAGAAGGATGCATCTTTAAAAGACCAGAAGGTCTTTGGTCTGAATCCGGCTCCCTGTTTGCCCACAATGCCCAGTGCAGTGCGCTTGAGGGCATCAAGCTAAGGCAGTTTAGCTTGAGTATCATTAGGGCTCCCCTCACATGCCCCTAGTCTGTGTCTAACTCCCTTTGTTTCTGTGAGGAAGTCCTTCTGCAAGTCTAACTTAAGTCCTTGCTGGAAGGGGGAATTTTTCCTTGGTGGGAGAGCATAGGACCCCCACCCTCTTCCAGAATTCTTGCCTGTTTTCTCTGCGGTACCCTGTTTCTGCATCCCCATCATTCTTATTAGACACTAATGAAGTCTGGCTCAGTGTTCTTGCTTCAAAGGAAGCATATTCCTGGGTGGGGGTGGGGGTGGGAGGGGTAAGCATGGTAAGACAGAGGCTCAGGAATGAGTAGAGGCCTCCACCCCTCTTCAGAAGGACCCAGGAACCCCCAACACCAGAGGGGTTTATATTTAGCGCTTCTCAGCTCCTCGTTCAGTGCGGCTGTCTCCTCCCGCTGCCTGCCACCGCCCCCTCCCTGACGCTGGGACGGAGCTTTGCCTGGAGACTGTAGGGGGAAGAGGCCTCTACTACCACCTCATGGTTGGGGGGGAGCAGAGGGGCAGGGATGGCGAAGCTGAAGGGGGAAGGGAGAGGAGACTGAGGCAGAGACAGGAGAGACTGAGGGGCAGGGAGGAAGGACATGGCTTGCCCATCCCCATGCCTTCTCCCTCTGCTCGTAGAGGTGGGAGGTGCCTCCCCAAACCCAGCCAGCGGGGTGTGAGGTGGGGGGAGCTGGTGAAGGCCCCCACAATGCGTCTCTAACTTTGGGAGGGGGTGGGGCCTCCCACAGCTGTTTCTGTTTCCACAGAAGAATGTGCAGGGTCCCACTCCCGGGCCGGGGGAGGGGCTGGGCGTGCAGCCTAGGAGTCTGGCTTCAGTCCCCTCCCTAGTCCCCATCTGAGGTGGGGGCAGTCGAGGTCAGCAGCAAGGAGAGCCCCCTCCCCCGCCACCTCGGCTCAGGTTTCCCCAAACGGGAAGCTCTGACCACCCACAGGCTTGGGGATGGGATCTGCATGGGGAGCTGGGGTCTGGGGCCTGGTGGGCTGGGGGGAGGGGAAGAGAGAGACAGGGACGGGGCTACAGGGCAGGAAGAGAGAGGTGCAAATGTGCAAGAAGGGAAGAGCAGGGAGTCGGAGACAGAGAAACAGAGAGACACTTTTTAGGAGAAACGGAGAAACGCACAGCAAGTCGCAGAGATGTGGCAGTCCGGAGGAAGAGTGTGAGGACCCCAGGAGGAGGTCAGGAGAATCAAATGACAAGAGAGGGAGAGTGAAGGATGACAAGAGGGTCGTTGTGGAGACTTCTGCCTCATCTTCCCCCATTAGAGCACCCAGAGAGTCCAGGAGTCGGACCCCCAAGCTGCCTCACCCTCCTCCTCTTGCGTTAACCAGGGTTGGGGCCAGGTAGGAACAGGGGGAAAGTGTCACGGGAGGGTCAAGATCGCCGTGGGGTCCTCAGAAACTGTGAGCTTCCTCTCAGCAGTCATTCCTCCCTCTGGAGGCCCTAAGATTCCCACCCTTCATCGGCCCGCTCTGGAGATCTCCAAGCTCACCAGGACTTAGGGGAGATGGAGCCCTGGTAGCCAGGGCCCAGAGTGGGGCATGTTTGGATCCCAGCTGTGTGACCTTGGGTGAGTCGTTTGCCCTCCCTGAGCCTCAGTTTCTTTCTCTGTAAAATGGGGACTACCATCCCTTCCCACCCAAGCTACTAGAAGACAACGCATGCGGAACACTGGTCCCCGGGCTTGACACATGCTTGGCGCTCAGAAGGATTTTCTTTGGAGAAGGGGTGGAGACGACGGGGCCTTGTGCATCTCTAAAGGCTCCAGCGGAGGCGATGCAGTCCCCCCTTTCCCAGTCTGGGGGTGGGGAGGCCACATCCCTCCCGCCACCCAGACTCCAAGGTCTGCAGCCCCACCCCCTGCCCTTCGCCCCTCCCTTCCCCCCACCGGGACGGGTGTATGAGCGTCTAACCCAAACAGACAGACAGACAGACACACTATGGGTGTGGAGGGACGGACGGACAGGCGGCCCCTCACCAGCTGCTCTTCCAGGGCCGCTGCGGCCCGGCGCGCCGCCGCCGCATCTTCATCCTCGTCGGCGTCCTCCTCGTCCTCGGCCTCGGCGCCCCCCATTCCGGGCTGGGCCAGCCGCAGCGCCTGCTGCACGCGGTACTCCTGCCTCTCCCGTAACCAGTGCAACTCGCAGAGCCCAGCCAGGCTACCCTCCAGCCAGCCCCGCAGCCGGCCCCGCTCGGGGCTCACCGGGAACGAGAAGGCCCGGATCATGGCTGCGGCCCCCCGCCCCAGCCCAGCCGGGCCCCGCGGCCACCCCTCTCCGGGTCCCACCTCCCCGCCCCAACAGCCCGCCTGCCCGCCCGCCCGCTGGCCCGGCTGTCACCGTCTCATCTGCATAGGCGCCCGCCCATTGGGCCGCCCACCCGCGCCTTATCTGCATGGCCACGCCCCCCGCCACACAGCAACGGTCGCCTATTGCTCGGCCTTGCACCCACCCCTCCAACACGACGCATGCTCGGAGCTGCCTACTCTATGAGCTCTCAGGCGGCCTTGACACGCCCCCCGCTAGCCTTCCACCGGTCCATGGCCACGCCCCCCAAGCGTCACAATGAAACAAGCTCGGTCTTGCTCCATTGTCATTGGTCCGTACCTCCCCTGATCCCGTAGCTGGTTCCGCCCCCTTGTGGGTGAGCTCTGGCTACCATTGGGTCGTCTAGCAGGAGGGGAGGAGGTGTTCTATAAATAGAGAATGGTCCAAGAGACGGTTGGCAGATGTCCCTCTTCTCTTGACCCCTCGAAACACAGAACAGGGAGAGGAAAGGGTTAGAGGGTCGAACCCTGATTTTGCCTCCTCTTCCACGAAGCCTTCCGAAACATTCAGTTGTAAAACTGGAGGACCAACAACCTCCCATAAAATTACACTTATAAGCGGGTCCGGCTTCAACTGGGTGCAACCAGCTTGGTTTTAATGTTCCGCTGTTACTGTCTTGAAATTCTTAATTTCTGAACAAGGGGCCCCACGTTTTCATTTCACATTGAGCCTCGCAAATTATGTAGTCAGTCTTGTTCCTCAGAGTCTAAGATCAGTTATACCCCAAATTCTGGAATTGTAAGACCCTGGGTGGAACGGTAGGACCCTGGGTAAGACCCTGGGAATTCTATGATTCTACCAGAACAGAATCTAAGCCTCTTTTGTCTCCCAGATGCTGTGAGCCTCTGAGTTGGCCATCCTATGATTCCAGGGGTCTTTGTTCTACGTTCTAAGAGGCTTTGTTCTCAGCCTTCTAAGATGCTGTGTTCTCAGCGTTCTATGGTCCTAAGAGTCTGAGCCTGACATTTGTTTCCAAGGTTCCCGCCTCCCGCTCCGGGCTCCGCGAGTGGGGCTGGCGCCCCCTCAGGCGGCCAGCCTGTGTCACTACACGGAGTGTGCGTTCCTACAACCTTTAATGAGATCTAGCTCCAATATTTAAAACCATTTCTCAGACAGTCCTTGACTGCTTAAAAGCTAGGGCTCAGGTGTGAGAACCTCTCTCTCTTTTATGAGTGACCTTCTAATCGTGAGCTGGAGAGGCAACAGTAGAGAATGAGAGCAAAGACCGCCACGAGTGAGCCCCAACTCTGCCACTTTCCAGCTGTGTGACCTCGGGACGCTTGCCTAACCTCTCGGTGCCTCATTTCCTCACCTGTATAAGGGAGGTCAGAATACTGCCTACCTCAGCCAAACATGGCTGGAGGCCATACTGAATCCTCGGAGTTCACACCCAAGCACCTGGTTCTTGTTCCAAGTCTTCATTGGATCCTAATAAATAAGGAGATCACAGTCATCCTGGATCTTGTGTCTGCTTGGTGATTTTCAGCCTCCGTAGGATTCAACAGGTCTCTTACGTTTGTGAGGAGTTGGGGGTTTGAGAGGAGAAAGAGTGAAAGGTGGGTATTGATAGAATTCGGGGGCTTGAAACTCTGATAAAGTCTTACAGGATTGGCAGGAGCGCGGGAGCCAGTCCCGCTGGTAGTGAAATCCACGTACAGAAACTATGCATCACTGGGGGCGATCCAAGTCTCACCGAGAAAATCGTCTTACTTATTTGAGTGGTCAGAAAGCAAATGTTGATTAAAGGTGGAAAACCAAGGAGAAGATGCAGGGACAAGACGGGGACCATGAGACGAGTTACAAGAAGAGCAACACCACCGACACCAAGAGAAATTGTCGGCCGCGTCGGTTGACTTGGAATGGGTAATATTTTGATAGCTGGAAAACCTGGGTGAGTTCAGTACGGAGGTGGTTCCTGCCATTCAGGCTGTTACAGTGTCATTTACTACATAAAAGGTTCCGTGATTAGAAAGCCTGAGCCCCGTGAAGGGGCCGTTAGGGAGGTAGTGGAAGAAGCACAGAAACCCTGATTCATAGACAGTGGGAATAAGAAGAGGCTCCCGTGACAATCCAGCGGTGAGTTGGAAGGGGTTTTTGAGGAGGCATGTGGGACAATCCATCTGCAAGGACCCTATTTCCAAATTAGGTCACATTCTGAGATATTGGGGATGGCTTCAATGTCTTTTTGGAGGGGACACAATTCAACTCATACCAGGGCCTGGAAACCATTGGAGTTGCATTTTAGTCTTGGGTAAGGATGAAATTAATGATGGGATAAACATATTCTGTGGATACGGTTTTACCTTCAGGTACAAGATCATGCCCTAAATTGTGTACTTGGGACTGACATAGTTGTAATTTGTCCTTAGATACCGCATGTCTCTATGAGCAAGGGCTTGGGCGTGGATAATGAATGTCAGTGAATGAGCTGCTGAAATGAATTGAGCAGGCAAGAAGACCTGCTCACAAATTAGATGTGATTACACATCTAATCTGATGTGTAATCGGGCACATCAGATTAGAGAGGAATTGCAAGTGAGAACCAAAGCTTTCAAAATAGCATTTAGAGTCCTAGGAAACTAAACAGGGGCTTCAGTGGCCAACTGTCCATGTGTTCTGGTGGCTTTCCCAGTGGAAAGCAAGAAGAGATTGTGAATGAATCTGAAGAGATATGTGAAAGAGAGCACAGGACGCCCTGACGGATGTGGCTCAGTTGGTTGGGCGTCGTGGCGCAAAGCGAAAGGTCACTGGTTCAATTCCTGGTCGAGGCACACGCTGCGGTTGCAGGTCCGGTCCCCAGCTGGGGCTCATTTGGCAAATTACATTTGAGTCCATCTGGGTGAGAATTGGTGAGGGAGAGCTGAAGATACTGATAACAAGATGCCCTGAGTTACAGCATTAAATGAGAAAGCAAACGACGGTTTACAACAGTATCTACTGTGCACTCTCATTTGGGTTTTTAATGTTTTTTTCTATTTTTTTGAGGAAGAAATACAACTTCCGTGAAATTTATTATATGGTAGCATACAATAGCGCATGAGAGCCAGGACACTGCAAAAAGTGGAAAGCTTACATTTTTTCATATTATTTTGCCTTTAAAATGGCAGTTTATTCTCTTGTGGAAAGAGACACTTAACATGAAACCTACCCTCTTCTTGTAAAAATCCTCTCCAAGGATATGCTCGCTGATTTTAATATTTTTAAATCATATTTTATTAATTTTATAGAGCACAAATAAGAGGGAGAAAGGGAGAGAAACATTGACGGGAGAGAGAAACATCATTCATTTGCCTCCCATATTCACCCCAGTCGATGTTTCTCCCCCTCTCTTTCTCCCTTCCCCCTCTCTAAAAATAAATAAAGCAAAGGAGAGGCTACCCCAATAAAGTTGACTGTATTAGAGGCACAGAGAGAGGCTTAGGTTTGACCATGTTCTTTATGGTCTAGAGGTCTTAGACTAACCATAGCCCAATGGTAACATTCTTGGTGGGGAAGACGGGAGTGTTGCAGGCGCCAGAGGCCGGTGTTAGGAGGCCCTGAGTGGTGGGTTGGAGGCTCTGGAGAGCCTCTGGTGTCGGAGCGTGTTAAGGCAGTTAAGGGAGGAGCAGGGTAGGATCTAGGTAGTTGAGCTGGAGGCCCAGAGAGAAGCAGGAATGCAGGTTAGTGTAGCTTGGCTTCGTGGGCCTGAGGAGAGGTCGACGGGTTATTCTGGGGCAGAGGTAAGGAAGGATAGCGGACCAAGATGGACCGAAGCAACCAGGGACTGTGAGAACTAACCGCTCTCATAAACGTGAACAGTTAGCCTCCCAGATTGATAGGACATCTCCCCTGAAAAGATTTATTGAAGTAGTTTGAGTAAGAAACTGTGCTGGGTAGTAAGGGACCTGAGAAGACAAAGGTTTAGACAAGGATGAACCACATGGCAATCATGGCATCTCATCACAGCCATCGCGGTGCATGGGGTCCGAGGTTTGAGGTACTACTGGGGTTGGGGTGGCCCCTGTATGTATGAAAATAGTGGCAGCAAGCCCATTAACAGGGACGGTCATTTCCCTCTGAGGGTTGAGAGGTATTTACGGGCACGAGAAGAAAGCCTGCTGGAAGGGAGTCGCTGGGGAGACGATCTTAGGCTCAAATTCCTTCCTTAATTTTAAAGCCGGACAGTCTCAAGCCCGGTGTGGCTTTATACTATCTACATGTCTCTATCAAGATTAGGTTTTGTGGTATCCGATGGCCCTGAAAAAATGGACATTTCTTAAATCTCAATTTTGTTTAAGTCGTAGGAGCTTAAATTGTGTTGCGTGGATTCGATTTTATCTGCCGTGACATCCTCATGATGTCAGGCTATCTCGTGGAATTCTGTAATTGAGGTGGGTTTTTTTTCAGGCAACTTTATAGTTTTGATCATGTCTCTAATTTTTGGTCTCAGGATATTAAACCTAGTGGCCAAGACAATTGCCCAGGATCAGGCCTGAGTAGTCTTCCCATACATTTCCTAGCCTGGGTCTGTCCTTGGCAGTGCGCTTGTCCCTCTGTTGTCTGGATCTTAGGTCAGTTTTAGAGGGAGAGGAATTCAGGAAGGAGTCTAAGAGATATTCCCTGTTAGCTTGGAGTCCGCCTCAGGGGTGTTCTGGTTCGTTTGGAGACCCTCATGTGACTGAGGCTCATTTAGCTTTTTCCAATCAAAGAGCTGCAGCTCCGGAACCGACCAGTAGATGGACTCATTGATATAAAATGGGAAGACGCGAAGAGCAAGCTCTAGGCACACTGACGAGCCTAAATTGGAGGCTTAACACTGAACGTTTTTACTGGGCTCGGGAGAAGTCTTTAACTAAGACGTGTAAGAGTGAGATCAAGGTGTAAAGAGAACCGGTCCTAGTGCATGCTCCCACATGACTCGACCTCAGTGCTGTGACCAGGGTCTGGCTGACACTGGGGAACTGGAGGGCAGGGGTCAAGTATGGAGAGATGTTCCCTCTACCCACAACCTAATGGATTAGAAGTCGGCTCAGAAGACTAGTTCTTCCTGTCCCGAAGACTCACTGTAGGGTGCCCTACCTTCCTGGGCTCCTGATCCCAGCCCTGCCCACACTGGGTCATCACTCTCCAGGGACAAGTCTGTCTCCCCTACTGAATGGTGAGTCAACTGAGGGCAGGGCCTGGGGTGTATTGGTCACCACTGTGTCCCCAGCCTCATTCAGCACAGTGTGACAAACGGATGAACCAGTGAATGAGCACATTTAGTGTGTAGAAGTCATCACAACAATTTAAAATAGCATATGTTGAGTGTCAGGTTTATATTACAGACCAGATCTCTGCTAATTGCATTGTCGTTATTAATAGTTGCGATTAGTAATAACACCAAGTATAAACTGCATCAAACGGGCCATGAGATTACTTGCTTTTCTCTAAATCCTCCATCCCTCCGTCCGTCCTTCCCCTCCAGTCATATTCCTTCCCTCTCTCCTCCATTTCTAACTCTTGGTCTGTTACTCTTCCCTCTCCTCCTTACACCACCTCCACACCTTCTCCGCTTCTACTCTCCCTTCCTGACAATCATCTATTATCCGCCCACTAGTACTCTTTCCAAAACTCCTTCCCCTCCGTCTCCTCTTCCCCACCTCTCCCGCCTCCCCTCCATCCTGCCTCCTTTTTCGGCAGCCCTCCTTCCAGGTGAACAACATACTGACGGTACAAGAGGTGTGGCCAGAGACCGTGGCCAAGGGGACAGAGAGGAGTCCGTTTTAATTGTTGGGGAATTAACTTTGGAAATAACTCCCAGCATCCCCCCATGCTCCTCCCTCGGGGCGTGTCCCACCCAGTTTGGGCGGGAAGTCCCTTCCTCTAGAGCAGTTCATCGCTGGGATGGTGTAGAGGGCCGCTCCCTGACGCAGGAGAACAGCCTCACCGGGCAGCCGGGCTGAGGGCACGGAGCTTCAGAGGACGCTGATGCGCTGAGCCAGCCCCTGCATCTCGTGGTCCTGCGGCGGGAGGGCGCCCCCGAGCTCCCTGTCGGCGCGCAGCCCCGGCCCGGGCAGGGGTTGCTCCGCCACGAACTGCTCCCAGCGCGCGTCGTCGCTCTCGTGAGTGATGTACCGCTCGCCCATCTTCCCCTCCAGCTCTCGGAGGTCCAGCCACGTCTGGTATTCCTAGGCCCAGGGAAACTGAAGTTAGCTTCCTAGGTACACCTGAAGGGGAACACTTCACAACCTGCCGGGCCAGTAGAGATGTAGCTCCACCCCTTCCACGGCCCAGCCAATGGGAGGCTCAGCCACGATCCCCCATCCACCGAAAGGTACCACGCCCTTCACGACTGAGGCCAATGAGATCTAGCTCCAGCCCCGCCCCCTGCATCACCTGTAACCACGGGTGGCTGAGAGACTTGTCCACGCTGTAGCGCTTGCGCATCTTCACCTGCAGCAGGTTGTTGATGAGGTCTATGGCTGCGTGGGGACAGAGACAGCTCAAGCCCTGCGAGGTGTGGGTCAACAGGCCACCCCGGCCTACTTGCTGCCCATCCAGGCCTTTCTTTTGCACTGGCCCAGGTGGCTGGGAAGCCTCACCTGCATCAAACACTCACCCACGCGTTTCCTCATTAAATCACAAATCTGTTTCCCCCCCACCCCCACATAGCACACTTACTAACTCCTGCCTCTCTTCAAGTCTCCACCTCAGTTTCCCCATTAAGTCGCCTTTATAAGTTTGTCATACACAGGTACATACAGGTACATCTATTATTTTTCACTTAACGTTTTCCTTTAAACCAACTCATTTGTCCAAGATGTCATGTGAAATGTACAAAGCAAGTTGAAAAACAGCGTGTACGGTATGCTATCATCTGTGCAGAAAGGGGAAATAAGAGAATATACGTCCACATATTTGCTTGTATATATAGTGTGGGGCAAAGGTAGGTTTACAGTTGTTTGTATGAGAAGTAATGCAATGATTAATAATACAAGAATAAACTCTGTCTTGCATACTCACAACTGTAAACCTACTTCTGCTCACCCCTGTCTAAAAGAGACTTGTAATAGCCACTTGCCTTTGGGAAGAATGGCAGACAGAGGAGTGAGAATTTTCACTGTAGACCCTTTTGTATATTTGCAAATTTGAACCATGTGAGTATTTAACCTAAGTAAAAACCAATACAATTTTGTGAATCACTTCACTTTTTAAGGTGAAAATGAATTTATATAAAATGAAAACTTCACAGCACCCTGGTCAATGGGAACCCACATCCACAATCAGAAAATGAAAATAAACGGTGCGAGGAGGTGGTAGTCAGTCACCGGTTTCCTGCAGAACGAGCACCCAGGGACCGAGGCCCATTCTTGGTGAAAAGGAGGGTTAGCGAGTATCAGGACCTCAAGACAAGCCGGCACTTGTCCGGGGCTCTCTCCTCGATCAGAAGCCTTGAAGGACAAAGGCCTCACTGTGGGAGCCCCTCCGAGCGAGGCCCTGCTCGGTTCTGATCAACACCCGCAGGCGCCCTCACGCACATCCATCCCCACTCAGCTTTACTCACGCACGCTCGGCAAGCTTACGGAGCGACTTCTGAGCAGAGCCGGAAGACAGCCCTGTGGCCCCCAGGACTGCTGCACATTCTCATTGCTTAGTGCGTCCCTCTCTTAGGCCACCACCGACTCTTCTCCTGCACTGAGTAACCCTCGCATCAGCGCCCCCTCTGCCAGCTCCATGAGGTCACACCCCTCTAGGGCCCTAGCTCCTCATCCTGTTCACAGACCACTCAACAACCTTCTCTTCACGTGATCCCTTCTCTCCATCTTATCTCGGTATTCCCAGAACCTAGGACAGTCCGCACCAGGCACATAGTAGGAACTCCGCATTTCCTTGTGGAATAAAATCCCATATTCCCTCTGGTCCTGAGCTGCTGGCTACAGGACCTGCCCCTGGTTCTAATTTATTTAGGGCTTCCCATTTTAGCCCCGCCCTTGGCCCACCCCCACACCTGGCTCCGCCCCAAAGTTGCGGCACAAGGACTTAACTTTCCCAGGCAGGTGCCCAAGGCTGGGGCCCAGGTCTCAAGGCCCAGTGCCACTACCTGGCTGAACAGCAAAGCCCCTATATGCAGACACCCTAAAGCGCGCCTCGGTCCTGACTCCCCTCTCCTTGCACTCACGCTTCTCCCCACCCCAGGTTCCAGGTGTGACATTGGTCTCTGGGCTTGTAGTGTTTTCCCACACAGCTTCAGAAACCCTCCCTGGCCCTGGCCCTCCTCTAGCCACGCCCCTAAACCCGCCCCCTGTGTCACTGAGCCCGCCTTTAGGCCCCAGTCCCTCCTCTACCCCAGCACCCAGCAAATCAGTCAAGCCCTATCAGGGTCATAACCCCGAAGACTACAGGCCCTAGCTGACACCTGGGGAGGATCTGCCCCTTCTCCTGGCACCCCGGCCCTTTGGCTTCCTCAGGTCTAGTCCCTCTTCTGGTCTGGTCCTAGACAGGCCACGCCCAGCTTCGCCCCCAAGACGCCAACCAAGAGTCTGTCTCAGTGCTTCCGGGCACTCGGCTTGCAACCCACACAACCTAGTTTAGGCCTGAGTGTGGGGCTCTGGTTCCATACACGCCCCTGAGTCCCAGTCCCGAAGTTCCAGGTCCACGGTGCCTCACAGTTTAAAGGACTTACCTGCCCTGTGGCCCCGCCCCATAGCTAGGCTCCACCCTGGTGACACCAGGCTGTTTCCAGGCCCACCTCTCTCGTGGCCCCTCCCACTCTTCCCGCCTGACCCACCACAGACCCTGCCCTGGTCCCCGCACACCTCCTGCAGAGATGCAGCTCCAGGGACAAGCCGGGTACATGAAGGCGGCGTTCTGGATTTGGTCGTTGATGTCCTCATCCTCATTGAAGGGGAATGTTCCACTGAGGCTGACATACATGATCACGCCCACCGACCACATGTCCAGCGAGCGGTTGTAGCCCTGGTTGAGCAGCACCTCGGGCGCCAGGTAGGCTGGCGTGCCCACCACTGAGCGCCGGAATGACTTCTCACCGATGATGCGTGCGAAGCCGAAGTCACAGAGCTTCACCTGCCAAGGTGAGCGGTGGGGGGTCCGAAAGGCTGTTGAGGCTGCGCCCCCTACCCAGTGTCCACCCCCCATCCCAGCATTCTGGAGAATATCAAATATTTGTCCGAATCCAAGCTCCTCCACTCACTAGCCAAGCGAGCCTGTGCAAGTGACTTCCGCTCTCTGTGCCTCAGTTTCCTGATCTGTATGAGGAGGAGGATCACACCAGCGCCTACCTCAAGGGCTGTCGTGAGGGTTACACAAGTTAATCTATCTAAAGCTCACAGGACAATAAATGCCCAGCATGCTCCCTGCTGCTATACCTGTCACGTGGAACAGGTCTTACTTAACCTCCACGGGCCAGTTTTCTCTTTTCCACGATGGAGATGCTAAGGGTCCTCTCTCTCTCTCTCCCTTCCCGCCCCCCCTCACCTTTTTCTCTCTCTCTAAAATCAATGAACATATCCTCAGGTTGGGATTTTTTTTAAAATCCTAAATTGAATGGGTCACATGATCGCCTAGAATAGACTATGTTTCCCCGCCTTTTTTGTAGCCAGCCTTGATCATGTGATCAAGTTCTGGCCAATGGGATGTGAGAAGTGACCTGTGCAATTCCAAAGTATTATCTTAGAGAAGGAAAGGGGTATGTGCACTTCCTCTACCCTGTGTCTTTCCTCCTTCCCCGGCTGCTACCTTTTCACATAGTGGGCAGCCATGGACCACGCAGACCAGACAACACCACAGAGAGGCTAGAATAAGAAGACAGCAGACGCCGTCGTCCCCAGCACCATGTGACTTACTTTTTCAGCCCCAGACTGCATATGTTAGACCCTATGTGAGCAGTGAACAAGCCTGTATTTTAGCCATTGCTGTCTCGATTAATATAACACATCCCCACCTGCCACCAGTGTTGGCTGGACTTCCCAAATTTGGGAGGGCACATGACTGACCTGGGGAAACGGGTCGGCTGATGCCAGCAGCACATTTTCTGGTTTCAGGTCGCAGTGGACAATGTTCTTGAAGTGAAGGTGTCTCAAAGCCACCAGGATCTGCGGAGAGGCGATGGAGCCGGTCAGAAAGGTGGAAAGGTTCCTGCCTGCTCCAGGCTCTGCCTTCGGCAGCCAGCCCTCCAGACCCCATCCATGCTCTTCTCTGCACCCCTAGCGATGCCCTCTGGGGCCAACGGAGGTGTTGGAACACCAAAGAAAAATCTCAGACCCCCTGGAACTATGCCTGAGATAGGAGTCGAACACATAAAGGCTGAACTGGAACAGTGGGTTTGGGAAGATCCAGAGAGCCTGTGGAATGTGGTAAGCTCTTGCTAAAAAATAAAAATAAATAAAAAAAAGCTATTAAGCCCTGGCCATGTGGCTTAGTTGGTTGGAGCATCGTCTTGTACATGAAAAGGTTGCGGGTTCGATCCCTTGTCGGGACACATATGGGAGGTGGTTAACCAATCGATGTTTCTCATATTGATGCCTCTCTCTCTAAAAAAAAAATCAGTAAACATATCCTCAGGTGAGGATTAAAAAAGAAATCTATTAATACAGCAGTGGCTTTTACGGAGGTACTATTGTGTGACAATTTCTAAAAAGATTTTATTTATTTTTAGAGAGAGGGGAAGGGAAGGAGAAAGACAGGGAGAGAAACATTGCTGTGAGAGAAACATGGATCAGTTGCCTCTCATACATTCCCCAACGGGGGACGGAACCCACCACCCAGGCATGTGTCGTGACCAGGAATTGAACTGGTGACCATTTGCTTTGCAGTAAGACACCCAAGCAACTGAGCCACAGTGGCTGTGACTCAGTTTTTGGTTTTTTTAAAAATTTTATCCGTTAAAAAATGAATACAAAACAATACAAATGATACTGACATGACATGTTACATATCAAATGTAACTCTTCAGACAGGGGATGCTCTAGAGCCAGGCTACGCTAGTGGAAAGCCTCGTTCTACCCCTACTGGCTTGTGGCCTTGCACAAGTCGTTTTACCTATCTGGGCCTCAGTTTTCCCATCTGTGAAATGGGGTTGATGAGAGTAGCCACCCTCATGGGTTCCTGTGAGGCTTAAACAAGTAAATGCATATGAAGTGCTTAGGACGGTGCCTGGCACAGAGCAAGTACTATACGGTAGCCATTATTACTGTTGTTACTGGTTATTATTTTTGCGATGACCTGTTGGTGAACATATTTCTCTGCGTTTCGAATAAAGCCTCTCCAGCTGTTATCTGTTAATTCAAGAGTATTCTATGATGCACTGATATTAAACAAACAAGCAAACAAACAAACACAAAAACCGATACCATTTGTAACCGTCCACCTGTAGGAACCACGATTTTCCTTGATTCTGTGAAATTCAAACAAAATACCAAATACACTGGAAGCAGAGAGCTGTTAGCATGAAGCTGCAATTTGTATCTTAAACTGTAAATGTTTGTCCGCCTCATGGTTTTCTCTGGATGACTTTCGAGGACAAAAAAGCTATTTGACAGCCACTGCTGAGGTCCAGCCTCCTCATTCTACAGACAGGGAGACTAAGGTCCCAGGATGTATTAATGTGTATATCTGTTTGCTAATTTCTCCTAGTAAATGTGGTGAGTAAGGAGGGCATATTGGAAGCTGGATAGATCCAGGTTCAAATCTCACCAGACCACTGCCTAGCTGTGTGGCCATGGGCGAGACCCGGAAACCTCCCTCCACCTCAGTTTCCTCACCTGTAAGATGGAGGGTTATGGTAATACCTACCTTGAAGGGTGGCTGTGAGGACTAAGGAACTGAAGGGCTGAGCCCAGGACTTGGGGTGGGACAGGCAAGAGGCAGAAAGCAGAAATCTGCAGAGAGAGAGAAAGAGAAAGAGAGAGAAGGGTGCAGAAAAAAAAGGGAGGAGGCGATGGACGGCCAGAGAGAAAGAGAAATGGGCTCGGTTGCTGAAGGCGGGCAGCTCCCCCTCCCCACCCGAAGTCTGGGTGAGCCCGCCTCGCTGGGTTTCCGTCCCCACCCACAGGCCAGCCTGACAAAGCCACGCAGCTTGGCAGAGTGAGGGTGCCGGGCCCGGATAAAGAAGCATATAGCACAGGGGACTTTGCGACCAACAGAGAGCATGTCCGAGGATCAGGTGAGCAGACCAGCTCACAGCCAGACAGGAAGGCCTTCCTAGGGAGGCTGTGAAATGCAGAAGCCACGAAAGGCAGCACTGGATATCGTAAAAGTTACACTCTCCACAGCAACTAAAAGCTATGAATGAAATGAAGAGGAAAACAAATCTGGAATAAAAGAACTGAACACAGTGACAAGGATCCAATTGAAAAAAGGGCACAGACAACACAGGCCAATACACAGGAAAATACGGTCAAGCTTGCCCATAATTTTTAAACTGCCCGGTGAAGCCACGTGAAGTACTATCTCCCCGCCCGTAAGGCTGGTGTTTACTTTTTCCAGAGTTGGTAGTGAGTGATCAAATGGACACTTTCAAATTCTGTTGGTTAGAGCAAAGACTGAAGGGGATTTTAGAGAACTAGGCAGCGTGTTTCAGGGAATCTAAAGCACATTCCGCGGACCCGGGAGTCTGCTCTTTGAACGTATTCTATTGAAATTCTCCCACCAGAGTCTGATAATGTCTGTACACGGGCGTTTGCGGACTTTTGTTCTTAATAGTGGAAAGGCGAGAACAGCCTACACGCTTGAAACAGTGGGGAAGTTTGGTGATGCCCATCACGAGGTAAATTCAGAAAACGAGGGGGTCCTGCAGCCAACCGTGATCTGAGATAGGACGCAGTTATGCTCCCCGTTTGATGACGGGGACGTGTTCTGAGAAACGCGTCCTTGGGCGTTTTCGTCGTTGTGTGAACGTCGCAGAGGGCACTTAACACAGCCTAGATGGGACAGCCCCCTGCGCGCCTAGGTAGCATGGTATAGCCGACTGCCCCGGGCTACAAACCTGTACACACATTACTGTACAAAACGACGTAAGATCAAACCAAACCCAAGACAGAAGGATGCACTGAAAAGACAGGGTAGACATGAGCCGTACGAGGGCTGCTGCCACGTAGCACGATGTATGGTCTTACGGCACCTTTTCGTGTAAGTAGGAAGGGTACACTCTAAACTAATAAAAAGTGCAGTAAGCGCATCAGCCACAACGTTGTTCATTTCCATTATTGTCTTATGCACCGCACGCAATTGCAAGTGCTGTCCCTTTACATGACTAGCAACGTACAAACACGTGGGTAACGCATTGCACTACAGCGTCATGACGGCTTCAATGTCACTAAGTGATAGGAGTTGTTCAGCCCCATTGTACAATATTATGGACCACCGTCGAATATATATATGGTTGATCGCTGACTGACACGTCGTTATATGGCACATGACTGTACTAACAACTATTATTATTATTAATCTATTATTTTCTACTTATTATCCTATTATTTTTCTATTATTACTCTATTATCTATCCTCTTATTACTCTATTATTTTAAAATTACTATATTATCATTCTATTTTTTTCCATTTGTTATTATTAGTCTTATTGTTTTCTATTATCCACTATTGCGACTCCCACCCCGTGTCTGCCTGACCTTCTGGACACACGGGGCCTTTCCAAGGGGACGTCTGCCACAGGGCGGGTGGGGGCCCGGGCAGGGAGGGTGGCAGCGGGCAGGGTGGGCGCACCTGGGTGATGAGGAACTTGGTGAGGCGCTCGGGCAGCCGGCCCTTCTCGCTGGAGAGGATCATCTCCAACATGTCCCCATGCAGTTTCTCCATCACCACAAACACCTTCTCGGGCGTCTCGAACATGCACTCCAGGTTCACGATCCCCGGGTGCCGCAGACTCTGGAGTGGGGTGGGGAGTAAGGGCCCAGGTCACCCACGAACTTGGGACCCCAGAGGGCAAGCCATGGGAGCAGGGGTAAAACAAACAACCGGAAGGGTGTTCCCTAAATGAGCAGCTCGTTCCCTGGGGGTGTCACTGGGGGAGGGGAGGGGAATTCCCACAGGTCCAGAGAGAGCCACCGCCCTGCACCTCCAGGTGTCGAGATCTTCACATCATGAAATTCTGGTGAAGGCCCAGGGTTGTGGGAGGGAGGGAGGCGGAGTGTGGAGAAATGGGAAGAATCTTTGTATATCTGTCTGCCTTCTAAACCTGCGCCTCCTCCCTCTCCCACACCACCCACCCCCCACCCCGCCCCACCCTCACCACCCTGCCCTTGTCTGGCCTGACTCCCGGTCTCCTCCCACCCTCCAAAGGCAGCCCAAGGGATCTTTCTAAAGTACACACCTGACTCCGTCCCTTCCTTGCTAAAAATCCTTCCATGGCTTCCTGGTGCCCTCAGGAGAAAGTCCGCAGTGTGTGACCCTGGCTTCCTCCCTGGCCTCCCACCACCGGAACCATCTAATTGCCCTGAACTCCTTCATGTTCCTAGAAGATGTGAGCTTCCCTCTCACCTCCAGACCTTTGCACAGGCCAGTCCCTCTGCTCAGAACACCTTCTCCACCCCTTCAGTCTCAACATGCATATTCCCTCCTCCAAGAAGCCTTCCCTGACTACCCCCAGCCTGGGTCCATTGGACCCTGAAAGAAGGACGTGAAAAGGAAATGCCCTTCCCGAGTACGGGGGGAGCTGGATCACAGGCCCCAGGGGTCACCTGCAGGATGGCCACTTCATTCCGGAGCTGGCTCTCCTGCTTGGTGGGGAAACGCAGCTTGTCGATGACTTTCACTGCCACATCCCGGCCCGTCTTCCGGTGCTTTCCTGGGCAGGCGGTGGGGAGGGGGGATGAGGGGAGCAGGACCTTCCAGTCCTGGCAGGAGGGACTCCACCCCCACCCACAGAGACACAGCCAGCGTTGGGTGAAGGCGGATGGGAGGCCATCGAGGTGGTTCTGAGGGTCCCCCAGGAGAGAAGGGGCAGGGGACCCTGAGAATAAAACTGGAACGAAGGAAGGTAAAGACAGAGCTCCACAAAGGGGACTCTACTACAGGGGAAAGTAGATTTCCAACCAATCAGAACCTAGGCTCTAGCTCTGTGGCCAATCAGAATACAGAATTATCCTCCCTGTTCATACCAGAAGAAAGTCCATTGGCTTTTCCCAGTGAGAAAAGGAGACCCCGTGCCTATCTGACCCCAGGATCTAGCTTTCTAACTAACCAGAACAGGAGGTGACATGTGGCCAATTGGAAGGGAAGGCCTGGAGCCCAGGAACCCCCAGAAACCTCTCTGGGTTAGCTCGGAAGTGTCCTTACCGCCATAGACCACTCCAAATTGCCCTGAGCCCAGCACCTCGTCTGGGAAGATCTGGTAGACAGTGGCAATGTCCTGCAGTAGGGGGGACAGGGAGGCTCAGGGCGCAAATGGAGATGGGGGGGGTGTCAAGCAGACTGGGGAAGGCGGGAGAGCTGGGAGCATGTGGGAGGGAGACCATGGGGCCATGGGGTGTGGGCAAGAGTCTCACCACATTCTCTTGGATCTGACTGTTAGACACGGAGATGCTCAGAGAAGCTTGTCCTGGGGAGAGGGGAGAGATGGAGGTGAGCGGACCCCGGGCTCAGGGTTACTACGTTCAGCCATACTTCCAGAGGCGGCCTCTGAGCCAGACCACCCGGTTCCGAAACGGGTGTCCAAGGTGCAACTTCAGGCTACTGACTTGTCCGCTGTGAACCTCGGTTTCCTCATCTGGAGAATGGGAATAATATAGACTCGCTCTCAGGGCCAGACAGAGGAGTAAATGAGAGGTGCTGAGCAGCTCGAGAAGTGATGTCACAAATGGTTCTGCTGAGCATTTCACCGTGATCTCAGCGCCAAGCAGGGCAGGCCAATCCCATTGTATGGAGGAGGAAACTGAGGCTCAGGGGGAAAGTCCGAACTCACTCCAGCATCTTTCCCTGAGCTTGCCCCTCGGCCAGCCCAACCGGCGCCAGGCACTTCCAACATCCTGACCCTTCTGCCGTTTCAATGTCCCTCCCTTCTCCACTCCAAACCCCAACCCCCAGCCTCTTCCCTCAGCTCCCTGCCTCAGGCCTGCTCTCTCCTATTCGCCATCCGTCGGGAAGCCAGAGGGGTTGCTGAGGCACAAACCTGCCCTGTCCGTTCCCGGCTCAGAACCTGCCCTAGCTCCCCAGTGCCCTCGGGAGGAAGCCCAAGCCCCTTTCTGGCCTATCAGGCAGGGTCTGGTCCCTCATCTATCTTTTTGACTCGAAGTCCTACTATGCTGTCCTCTGTCCCCAACACACTGGCCTCCTTGCTGGGCTTCAGATAGAGCAAGTTCTCTCCTGCCTCTGAGCCTTTGCACTTGCTGTTCCCTCTGCCAGGAATGTCCTCTTTCCCCCGTTCTGGACTTAATTTAAAAACCCTCCTTGTCGTTCATTCTCAGCTCGAATGTCGCTCCTGGGGCCATGTCAGATTACTCTAGCACATGTTCTACATCTCAGTTGTCCTGGTACCAGATGATCTGATTAATGTCTGTCACCCGCACTGGATTATAAGGTCCCGAAGGCAGGGAGCCTGGCACTCTCTGATCATCTTTTGCCTCTGCCTGACATCACGTCCCATTTACTTTCCCCTGTCTCACTCCTCCTCCGCTTCCAGGTCTCAACTCAGATGTTGCCTCCTCCAGGAAGCCCTCCTGGATACTCAGTCTGGGTCAGGCACCTCCTCTGTCCTTCTCCAATACTCTGGTTCCCATGTCCCAGCCCTGCTGCTCACTGTGAGGCATCATGTATTAAGACAGCTCCACCTCCCCCACTGGACTATGAGCCCCATGAGGGCAGGTCCTAGGCCGTCTTGGTCACAGCTGTGTCCCCAGCACTATTCAGCAGAGGCCAGGCACAGAGGAGGCATTCAGTAAAGGCATGAATTAAAAAGCCTAAACTCACAATTTGGAGAAGTCGTCACCACCCAAGCAATACTCAGAAAGGGAAAGTGACGTACCAAAGGTCACACATCAAGTCCAGGCCTTAATAAAGATTTGGACCCAGGGCTGCTGAGTTCAGAAGCCACATGTGCCACTGTGTCCTTGCCTTCCCCATGCCCTTTCCTTTTCCAGGACCCTCCCAGACCCAGCCTCTCAGGAACCCAGGTTGGGGGACGTACTGTGGGGTGCGTGGCCTGGGGCACTGGGTGCGTCCTGGAGGATGACGGGCATCAGGGCCTGGCGGATGGCCGTTTCCCAGCCCCGGGCAGCCTCAGCCCCCTGTCCACTGGGCCCCCCGGGGGCCCCGCCAGGCGTCTCGCCGACGAAGTAGGTGGCATTGGCAGTGACAATCTCGAAGCAGTGTGGGTTGGTGCCAGGGGGCACGAGGCTGAAGTTCTGGGCGGGCTCCACGGCGAGGATTTCTGACAGTGGGATTTCCTGGCAGGACACAGGGCCAGCGCAGGTGAGGACACCAGGCAGGCCCTAGAACTCCTCCCTTACTGTGAAGAGCACACAGAATCCGTGTCAGCGGTGAGGCGGCTGGCATGGAATGGTCAGGAAAGGCCTCCTGGTGGAACTTACATTGAGGCAGAGACCAGAAAGGCAAGAAGAGGCCAGATGGTGGAGAAACGGTGGACACAGCATGTGCAAAGGCCCTAAGGTGGGAAAGGCTTGTGTTCAAGGGACGTGACATACTCCCAGCGCATGGATGGTGCCTGGTACACAGTAGGTATCCATGTACGATAAGTAAATGAAAGAAATGAGGCGAGGGCCAGGCCACAGAGGGCCTCATGGGCCACAAAGGAGGAGTCGTGGAGACGGGGCTCTGTCTCCAGGGCCCTGGGGAGCCATGGAAGGGTTTAGAGCAAGGGAGAGGCAGGTCTCTCTGGCTGGGTGTCAAGAATGCATGGGAGAGCCCTGGCTGGTGTGGCTCAGTGGATTGAGCGTTGGCCTGCGAACCAAAGGGTTGCTGGTTCAATTCCCAGTCAGGGTACATGCCTGGGTTGCGGGTCAGGTCCCCAGTAGGGGGCACTTGAGAGGCAGCCACACATTGATATTTCTCTCTCTCCTTCCCTTCCTCTCTCTAAAAAAAATAAAAATAAACATAAAAAATAAAAATAAAAATAAAACACGGTGGGTGGGAGAGAATGGGACTGAGACAGGAGACCATGAAGGAAGTTGAGGGGGTCTGGGTGGAAGAGAAAGTGCAGGATCTCTGGTGGGGGAAAAGGGTCTTCTTTGAAAAGTACTGAGAGGGAAAGGAAGAAGGAAGGAAGAAAAGAACGAAAGAGTAATGAAAGAGAGACAGACGTGTATAGCCAATAAAACCGGGAGCAGAGAGGCGGCGGGGCAGGGGGTCCGCATTTCGGACGGTGGGCGCGGCATTTTAGATGGCATGATCCGGGCACGAGGGGAGGCATGGGAAGGGCCCGGCCATGGGAGTTGTGCAGAAGGCGCTCTGAACAGGTGACAGCAGGCGTCTGGGTTTTACTCTATGGGCAGTAAGAGCCGTCAGGTGGTTCTGACAGTTTTCGTCTGGCTGCTATGTGGGAAGAGGCTGAGGTTAAGGGCGGAAGCAACGGGCCAGGGAGAGGGTTCCTACAACCACCCAGGTGGGAGGCTGGCTGGAATGCAGCGCCGACCTGGGAGGTGGTGGTGAATCCAAATAAATGATTCCATAAATTAATCATAAAGTAATAATGATAACAAGTTTGTAATTACCGGGAGCTTAACGCATGCCCGCCCCTGAGCTAATTGCTCCCTGTAGATTATCTCTGAATTCTGGCTAGAGCCCCGAGGTGACAGCTAATCTTTGAGGCCTTTTATAGGGGAGAGCAGACAGGTGAGCTAAGTCACCCTCGGTCCCTCAGCAGGAAAGTGATGGGGCTGGGATCAAACACACGGGCTGGGTGGCAGCTGCTGACAGGCTGTAAGTGGGCGAGCAGTGGGCGGGGAGAGGGTATGATTCGTGGGCATTTGGCTGGGGCAACTGGGTGAAGAACAAGGAAGGTGGTGGGCACAAAGGGAAAGTCTGAGGGAGCCGGGAGCCGAAGGCCCACCTTGTAGTATCTGTTGGTTGTGTTGTTCTGGAAAAGTGTGATGCACTTGCAGTCCAGGCGCCAATAGTGCCGCTTCCTCTGTTGGGAGAGATGTTTGAGAGGTGAGGCTGTCTCCCGCCTGCTGGACTGCTGCTTGGGGAGCCTACCCTGTCCGCCAGCCAAAACCCGCCACTAACTTTAGCTCCGCCCCTCCCTGAACGCACCCTTAGCCCCGCCTTTCATAACTCTTGCCCCGCCCCTCAGCCCAGCTCTAACTGGCCTCCAGCCCAGCCCCGCCTACCCACCCACCCGGTGTCCTCAGATCCTGCCCCGCCCCACATGACTCCACCCCGCCCACTCACCAGCGTGTCCTTGTTGCTGTAATGAACCACCCAACCTTCGTGCAGTGTGGTGCTGGATTTCCGCGTTGTGTGTCGCACTGACTGCACCACCCTCATTAAGGGGATGTACCCTAGGGAGCTGAAAATGGGAGAAGGGACGAGGGGTTACTACAAGCCTTGGGCAGAAGGGGCATCTCTGGGAGTTGTGTTCTGGGGGCACACTTTCCCTCCCGTTCTGCAGATTTCCCATATAATGAGGAAGGGGACTCTTGTGGAAAGGCTGGGTTCCAAAGTCGGGCTGCGTGGCAAATTACCCAACCTCTCCGTGCCTCGGTGAGGAGTGGAAATCTTTCTAAGGAGTTTAGTACAGTGCGTGGCGCACAGTAGGCCTCTAATAAGGTCTAATGACTGTTGAGCCCAGTGATAGTGCAGAAAGGCGTGTGACACTGGGCAAGTGACTCAACTTCTGATGAGGAAACAGGCTCAGAGAGGTTAATCTCTTGCCTAAGGCCACACAGCAGTCTGGCTCCAGAGTCCATGTTCTTACTCACACTGTACCCTCAGTCTGCAATACAGATTGTTTCTGGAAGGACGCACGAGAAACGGCTCCCACCGGCATCCCCCAGGGAGAGGAGCTGGGTCGCTGGGAGGCGGGAAGCGGGAGGATTTGAGTGGCCGTATTACCAGTCCTCACCCCCACCCCAAAATACAATGTAAATTAAAATATGCTTCTCTGAAAACTTTTTAAAAATGTAAATCAAGGGGAAAAAAAGGCAAAGTTGAAAAATAAAGTATGGGTGCTCAAGATTTGCCTCAGGAACCTGGGAAATTTTCAAGTACAGGTGAAGTCGACCATTGTAGAGATGGAGTGAGGCATCCCCAGAGGGCACCCTGGGTACCTCTGAGCCTTGTCTCCCTCCACTTCCTCCTCCTCACTGGCATGGAGGGCATTTTCCGAGTGGGAGCCTGGGATGATACCGGAGTCGTCTGACTCATCCATGAGGGTGCTCTTGTCAGCCTCACTGAAATCGGCGGCCTCCTCCATCGGCACGTCTGAGGGGGACAGGGCATCAGAGTGGTCTCCACCCAGGTCAGCCCCCACGTCCTTTCGGCTCAGCCCACAGCCTCTTACCTCCGTTGATGAGCACCTCTCCCAAGCAGTCATTAGGGACGCGAGTGGCGCAGCGTTTGTGGCAGTTAAACTTGCAGTCTGGGGGGAGGACAGGGAATACGGAGAAAGGAGGCCAGGGAAATAGAGTCGCCTGTAAGAGTTGAATCTTGAGCCTCAACCACCAGGTTCAAAACTTGGGGCGGGAAACCAGGCTGACCCTTCCATTGCTGTCCTCTTTGGAGCCCATTTCCCCAGGTATGCAGAGGCTCCATTAAAAAGGGGGGCCACCCCTGGCTGGTGTAGCTCAGTGGATTGAGCACTGGCCCTGCGAACCAAAGGGTCGCTGGTTCAATTCTCCAGTTAGGTCGCATGCCGGGGTTGCAGGCCAGGTTGTGAGAGGCAACCACACACCGATGTTTCTCTCCCTCTCTTTCTCCCTCCCTTTTCCTCTGTCTAAAAATAATAAAATAAATTTTAAAAATATAAATACAGAGGAGGGCCAGATTAAGAGTCTGTGGCTCTGAAGCCCTATGACTCTAAGCATCTGAAGTTCAACGTTAATATCCATTATCCTAGACATTCTGAACTTCTAGAATGTGACAAGGGCTAACGTTCTACAATTCTTGGCTTTGAACACTCAAGGGCAGGGTTTTTCAACCTTTGGCACCAAGACCATTTGGGGCTGGCTAATTCCTTGTTGTGGGAGCATTCTGTGCATTGTAGGATGTTTGGCAGCATCCTTGACCTCTACCCGCTAGATGGCAGTCGCTCCATCCCCCTACGATAAACAAAATGTCTCCCAGCATCCTCTGAGGGGCAAAATTGGCCCGGGTAGAGAACCATTGCTCTAGAACGTGAATATTATAAGGTTCTAGGATTATCATAAGCTACTAGAATTTGATGTAAACCTGTTTCTCTAAGGTTCTATGAATCTAGATTTCTAAGTCTCCAGAGTTCAACGTCCAAGTTTCTAGAACTCTAGGAACACCTCTGATTCTACAGTTCTGTGATTCTAGACGGTCAAGGCTCCTTGATGTTCAAGGTTTTATGGTTTTATATATCTAGACTCCAGAATTTGGTGGCTTGAGGTCTACCGTTCTGGATTTCTAGGTCTCCAGAAGTTGATGATGCAAAGGTTCTAGGATGGGGTACATCCAGCATTCTAGAACTTTGTGTTACTATTGTTCTTTAGCTATAGACATCCAAAATTCTAGAATGTGATTGTTCCAACAAATTTTAGAATTGGATGCTGTAAGTGTTTATCAATCTAGACTTCTAGTATTCTAGAGTTTGATCATTCAACACTCTGCACTTCTAGGTTTCTAGAACTCTAAGATTCCATGGTTCCATGATTCCATACTTCTAAGATTCAAATTTGATGCGTCTAAGTTCGCATTATTCCTGTGGTTCTACACTTCTAATATTTCGAGAATCTGTAATTTGGTAGTTCTAAGATTTACACATCTAAAGTTCTGTGGTCCCTTCAGTCGAATCTTACGATCCAGAATTCTTGAATCCTACATTTCTAAGGTTCCCTGATCCTCAAGTTCCACAGTTTTAGAATTCCATGTTGTCTTACGAATCTAAATTTCTACGGTTCTAGGGTTCCAGAATCCTGCAAGTTCTAGAACACCAATATTCAGGGCACACCCCCTGTAAGACCCTGTGCTTTAAAGATTGGAATACTGAGGTTCTTGCAGTCTGTCACAAGCCCAGCTGAGATCCTAAGTGCCTGGCAGAGTGTATGTATGGGGGGTGGGGTTCCCCACCCTGTCTGTTTCCCCCCATCCCGCTGACCTTTGCACTGCAGGCCCTGGCGGAAGAGGCCCTTCAGAAGTTTCTTGCAAGCCTGGCAGACAGTGGGCCGCGTGTAGCTGTGGATGAGGAAGGTATGTGGCACCTTGACCTTGGAGAGCAGCATCTTATCCAGCTCGATGGGGCGGCCCGTGTAGGATGAGGCAGATGATGATGAGGAGGAGGAGGGCGGGCGGCGAGGCAGGAGCTCGGTGGTGCTGCGGCTCTATCGGTCAGGGACAGTGGGAAGGCACATCAGTGCACTGCCCCATGTGTGGGCCTCATCACCCCCCCCCCCAACAATCTGCCCACTCCCAAGCCCCTCACCAGCTCATCGGCCGTGCAGGGCAGGGAGTCCGAGGTACTGAGGCGCACCGAATGGCCACTGGCCAGAGACGTGGACGACAGGCGCCGCTTGCGGGCCCCACTGCAGTTGTTGGGGATGCTGAATGCGCAGCGCTTGTGGTAGTTCAGTCCGCAGCCTGCAGGGGGCGCCAGACGGTCAAAGAAACAGCCTCCACTGCCTTGGGTTCCACCCCCTTCTTTTTTCCTGCAGATCTGGAGTACTATAGATCCCTCAGGACACCTCTTAGTGTGTAATTAAAGTCAATGGAAATCTCCTAAAACCCAATTCAGGCAGAACTGCTTTTGGCCCAGAAATAAAGGTTTGGGCCACCCCACCGAGCAAAGCACCATGAGCAGATGAGGTGCTTGCAGAGGGCAAAGGGAAAACGGGGTGGGGAGTGGAAGAAGGAAGCACCCCCCTCACCCCACACGGCCGCGTGACGAGCTGCAGAAATGAGGACTACAATCACTAGGAGTAGTTCCTGCTTATGAGTAGGTGTGTGTATACCAAATACTTTTGTTTTCTTCCCTCACCTAAGATACTGATAATAATTAACTTTATAGCATGGTATTTAAGTTGCAGGACATCAAAGGAGAAGAAGGAACACCACGCCAAGACACGTACTGTCTTCTGGGGGAGAGAAAGGGTTAACATGCTTCCGGTTGTACTCAGGATGGTTGTATCCTATCAGGTGGAAGTGTGACGTTGTTATTGTTTTTCCTTTTCGTGAAAAGTCTTCATTCAAGAAAGAATCAGACTCAGCTTGCAGTTTCCTCTGGGCTCCCTAAGCCCTTGCTGCAACCCACCTCCGCTGCTTCCAACATGATTCCAGGGTTGCTGTCCATTCTGAAGAATGTTCCTTCAGCCACTGAATGTTTCCTTCAGAATGCTTTGTGAAGCCCAACTTCTGGTAGGCTGCCTGTTATAGACTTTCCAGCTCAGTAATTCTCCATAATAGCCACCGTCTCGGGTGTGCGATGTCACATTGCAGAGGCACTTGAAGAACGCTGTTGGCATCATGAGAAGAGCTTCAGGATGGCAAATGGCCTTGGCTGACAGGAACCACTTCCAGTTTTGGCCTTTCCTGTGCTTCACGGGATTTCACAATCTCACCCATGATTCCCAGTATGCGTACCAAGGTAGAGTTGAACTCCCACAAGAGGTGTCAGTGACATTAAGTACAGTCATGGGCCTCTTATGGAACATATTAACTTGGACCACCGTCTGTGAAGCGGGGCCAAGGAAGTCCATGCTAAGACTACCTATTAGAATCTGATGACACCAGGGTTGCGCCATGACAAAGGTTACATATGCCAAGACATCAAGAGCTGGATATGGCCCTGGCCAAGTGGCTCAGTTGGTTGGAATGTCATCCCGTACACACAAAAGGTTGCAGGTTTGATTTTTGGTAGAGGACGTACCTGGGCTGCGGGTTTGATCCCCGGTTGGGGTGTGTATGGGAGGCAACTGATCTATGTTTCTCTCTCTCTCCCTACCTCCTTCTCTGAGATCAATAAACATATCCTTGGGTGAGGATTAAAAAAAAGAAGAAGAAGAGTTGGATATGATATGTGGATGACGCCAATATTGATAGCAGCTTCGAATGCACGGAATCAGTTCTCTGCAGGCCCAATGTGGTTATTATCACGAGTCCTTAACTAATGCCGCAATATATTTAGGGCTACATAACAATCGTAATCAATGTGGTGGGTCATCCGGAACAAAGGTTATCAAAGACTGGATTTCCATATGAGCGTGACCATCACAAAGCTGACACACTAAACAACGGAGGTAAAGACTGTCATTGCAGAAGGGAAGGGCTCCATCGTCTGTGTGTAGAGCACAGCCCAGGTGGGTGTTCTGGGCTTCAGCTGCAGGCGGGCGAAATCTCAACATTCTCATTCAGAAGCATCGGAGACGGAAGGGACCTGCTGATCCTGACGTTTGACGTCGTGGCTAAGGAACACAGTGCGTTCCTTGAATTTTTTTTTCGAGGATGGTTTAAGGAGATGTGTACTGGTACTTGCTGTAGGCTGAAAATTTGTGTTCCTCCCCCGCCCCAGATTATGTGTTGAAGCTCTAACCTGCAATGTATTTGAAAACGGGGCCTTGAAGGAGCTAAATAAGGTCAAATGAGGTCATGAGGGTGGGGCCCTGATCCAAGGAGCCTGCGGTCCTTAAAAAGGAAGACACTTCAGCAATTTCCCTCTTCACAGGCCGTGTGAGCACACAGTGAGACAGTTGTCACTCATCTGCACGCTACGAAGAGGGTCCTCACCAGGAACCAAAGCCTGTTGGAACCTTGATCTTAAACTTTCCAGCCTGTGGAACTGTGAGGAATAAATGTCCGTTGTTTAAGCCGCCCGGCCTGAGGTATTCTGTTATGGCCACCCTAGCAGACTCAGGTGCCAAGTTGACAGGGGGCGGACTCTGACAGTCACCTTTGTGTGTCAGCTTGGCTAGGGCAGCACCCCCAGTTATTCAAACACTAATCTAGGTGTTGCTATATAGGTATTTTGTAGATATGATTCAAGTCCACAATCAGCTGACTTTAAATGAGAAAGATTATCCTAGTTAATCTGGGTGGACCTGTTTCCATCTGTTGAAGGGTTTAAAAAGCAGAGCTGAGGCTTCGCAGATGAAGAAATGCTGTCTGTGGATGGCAGCTCCTGCTCCTGCCCTTGCTGACCAGCTGCCCTACGGATTAAGAATTGGCTAGCCAGGCCCCTACAATCCTCTTAACCATGTCTTCCCCAAAATCCCTTACTATATCCCTCCTACTGGCTGTTTTCTGGTTGATCCCTCTTCCGGGTGAACGCATCGTTTTGTCCCCCAAGCTCTGCCCCTTACCTCTTCCTCAGAGCTCCACCTCCCAGGCTCCACCCCCGGAGCCGAGCCCCACCCTCGACCCAAGCCCCGCCTCTTGGCCCCACCCCCAGCTCCTCCCCCAAGCTCTGGGCCCTCTGGGCCCTCACCATTCTCTCCCAGCCCCGCCTCTCAGGCTCCTTCTCCTAACCCTGAGCTCCACCCAAGGCCCCGCCTCCAGCCCATCACCTCTCACCGTCACACTTGAGGCCCTGGCGCACCAGACCGAAGAGCATCTCCCCGCAGTGGTCGCAGAAGGCAGGAGCTCGGTAGGAGTGCACGGTGAGTGCATGCGGGCGGATCTGGAAGTCCTCGAAGGTGGCCGAAGCTGCAGGCAGTAGGGATAGGTCGGTGATTGAGCCAGGCCCAGCGGAGGCTATTCCAGCTCCCTTGTTCCCAGGTTGCTTAAAATCCTTCCAGCTGCAATGTTTCACTGTTCCTTCCTTCATTCATTTACTCGCATATTACATTCTACCTGGCTTCAAATCCCAGCTCCACCACTGGGCAAAACACCTATGTGCTTACGCCAGGGACTGGGAAGAGGGGGAGGGGGGAAATTGTTGAATGGATATAGCTTTCCAGTTCTGCAAGATGAAAACAGTTCTGGGGACTGGTTGCACAGCAATGCCAATGTAATTAACATTACCGAGCCCGTAGGCTTAAAATGGTTATGACGGTACATTTTACTTTATGTATATTTCACCACAATTAAATTTTTTTCAAGATTTTATTTATTTTTAGAGAGAGGGGAAGAGAAGGAGAGAGGGAAAGAAACATCAATGTGTGGTTGCCTCTCATGCGCCCGCTACTGGGGACCTGGCCCGCAACCCAGGCATGTGCCCTGACCTGGAATCCAACCTTCAACCTTTCAGTTTGCAGGCCGGTGCTCAATCCACTGAGCCACACCAGCCAGGCACCGTTAAAATTTTTTAAATGAAAAAATACAGATGGCTGGGTCCCACCCTCAGAGTTTCGGATCTACTTGGTCTGCGGTAGAGCCTGAGCATTGAGAGGAAAACACAACACCTGTGTATCTCAGTTTTTTCATCTTTAAAATGGAAATCCAACAAAGATCCATTGAGCATAGTTCTAAGCAGGAGGAACAGCACATAGAATAAAACAAAGAAAATCCCTGCCTCACCTCTAGTGAGGGAGGCAGATAAAGTAAATAAGATAAATATTCTCATTTAACAATCACCCACTCTGGCAGTTACTCTGTGCCGGGCACTGCTCTAAGTACTTTTAAGAGCTAACGAATTTAGGCTTCCGGTCAAGATGGAGGCGTAGTTAGATACGCTCTCCTTCTCGGCAACCACAGAGAGAATTACAACTGCATCTCAAAACAAATAACAACCACAACTGTCAGAGAATCGAGCTGGATGAAATCTGACAACCAAGGATTTAAAGAAGCCGCATACATCCAGACGGGTAGGAGGGGTGGAGCCGCGGAGACCGGGCAGTGTGGCCCGCCAAGCGGAGGAAGGGGAGGTCCCACACTCTTGGGTGGTGGATAAAAATCTAGAGGGATACCTTGGAAACCAGTGATCCTAGCTCCAGGCCAGGCCGCACAGTACCAGGAAGACAAAGCCCCATAACTTCTGGCTGTAAAAAATCAGTGAGGGTTGGGGCAGCAGAAGAAACGCTTGGATTTTCAGGGGCGTCTGTTTAAAGAGCCCACACGAACTTAGAACGAACGCAAACTCACCCACTCTGGGACTCGCCACCAGGGCAACAGCTGGAAGGGCGCCAAGTGGCATTCAGGAAGTGAGTGAAGTGACTGGACACGGGGCAAGTGCCAGGCAAACCTCCAGAATCCAGGAAGCAGCATTGTCCCATCTCCAAGTCCTCCCCCTATACAGAGCCACAAAGCGGTGAAGTGGGCTGTCCTGCCCTGGCGCTTACCTAAGGCTCTGCCCCACACAATTTATAGGTGCCTTTTCTAAGACAGGGTGTCAAAGCGGCTCTACCTAATACAAAGAAACAAACACAGGGAGGCTGCCGAACTGAGGAGACAAAGAAACATGGCCCAAATGAAAGAACAGAAAAACCCCCAGGAAAAGAACTAAATGAAACAGAGATAACCTGCCTATCAGATGCAGAGTTCAAAACAGTGGTGATCAGGATGCTCAAAGAACTCACTGATTATGGCAAAAACATCGGGGAAGATATGAAGATTACATTAAGTGAAATAAAGAAAAATCTACAGGGAACCAACAGTGGAGATGATGAAGCCAAGAATCAAATCAACGATTTGGAACACAAGGAAAGAAAAAGTATTCAATCAGAACAGCAGGAAGAAAAAATAATTAAAACAGAAAAAATGAGCACAGGCTTAGGAATCTCTTGGGACAACTTTAAACATACCAACAGCTGACTCATAGGGGTGCCAGAAGGAGAAGAGGAAGAGCGAGAAATTGAAAACGGATTTGAAAAAATAATGAAAGAAAACTTCCCTACATTTGGCAAAGGAAATAGACATACAAGTCCAGGAAGCACAGAGAATCCCAAACAAGATGGACCCAAAGAGGAGCACACCAAGACACATCATAATTAAAATGCCAAAGGTTAAAGATGAAGAGAGAATCTTAAAAGTAGCAGGAGAAAGGCAGAGAGTTCCGTACAAAGGAGTTCCCATAAGACTGTCAGCTGATTTCTCGAAAGAAACTTCGTGGGCAAGAAGGGACTGGCAAGTATTCAAAGTGATGAAAAGGAAGGACCTACCACCTCGATTCCTCTATCCAGCAAGGCCATCATTTAGGACTGAAAGACAGCCAAAGTGCTTCCCAGACAGGTAAAGCTGAAGGAGTTCATCATCACCAAGCCATTATTACACGAAATGTTAAAAGGACTTATTTAAGAAAAAGAAGATGAAAACTATGAACATTAAAAGGGCAACAGATTCACAACTATCAACAACTGAATCTAGAAACAAACTAAGCAAACAACCACAGAACATGAACAGAATCATAGACGTGAAGATTATTTGGAGGGTTATCAGCTGGAAGGGGGAAGGGGGAGAATGGGGGAACGGGTGCAGGGATTAAGAAGCATAATTGGTAGGTATAAAATAGACAGGGGAATATGAAGAATAGTATAGGAAATGGAGAAGCCAAAGAGCTTATATGCGTGACCCGTGGCCCTGAACTAAGGTGGGGGATTGCTGGAGGGAAGGGAGTACTGGGTAGAGGGGAGCGAAGGGGGAAAAACTTGGACAACTGTAATAGCATAATCAATAAAATACATTTTTAAAAAAGTAATGAATTCAGCCCTCTCAAGAGCTCTGTCAGGTACATCTTGGTATAGTCTCCATTTTTACTATGAGGAGACGGGAGCACAGAGAGCTTAAGCAACTTGTCCAAACTCACACAGCTAGCGAGCCCTAGAACTCATGTGCAAACCCAGGCCGGTGTGGTTCTGGAGTTCATGCTTTTAGCACCACACGTCCTGCCTCTCTGAAATTTTTAAGTAATGAAATCTACAGTCAGTTAGAAGTCAGTAAGTGCTTAGGAGAAAAATTAAACAAGGAAGGGAGATAGGGAAGGTTCAAGAGGTCTGATTTGAAACAGGCGGCCAGGGAAGGCCTCCTTGAGGTGATATTAAAGGTAAAGACCTGAAGAAGGTAGGACGTGAGCTGTGCGGGTGTCTAGAAAAAAAAAACATGCTAGAATCATAACAGTATCTTTTTATAGGTTCTTTGGTTAAATGAATATATAGGAAGCTCTTAAAACAGTGCCTGGCACACAGAAAGCACTCAATAAATGTTGGCTATTATTTTAGAAGTTTCATTTTTGGATTCAGTCTTATTCCCCCTCCCCCTCCCCTTCCCCCAGGTTTCAGTCTAGTATTAAGCTAATTTTCTTTGTATTATGCAACAAAAAGGGGACTCTCTTCTGTGAGCCAAGCAGTATTTACACACTCAAGATAACTATTAACAAGACAGGTTTACACCCCACTCTCAGGGAACTGACATTCTTTTGGGGAGACAGACACAAAACATAAACACATTAAAAAAAACAAGGTGCCCTGGCTGGCGTAGCTCAGTGGATTGAGCGTTGGCCCATGAACCAAAGGGTTGCCGGTTAGATTCCCCAGTCAGGGCACATGCCTGGGTTGCGGGCCAGGTCCCCAGTGGGGGACACGTGAGAGGCAACCACACACTGGTGTTTCTCTCCCTCCCTTTCTCCCTTCCTTGCCCTCCGTCTAAAAGTAAAATAAATAAAAATCTTAAAAAAACAACCGAAAAACAAAGACATTTCAGATTATGGAGGAAATGGCATTTAGGCTGAGCTCCAAATAACAAGAAGGAACCAGCTACGAGAGGCTCGGATGAGGGAAGCATTCCAGGCATCAGGAACAGCAAGTGCAAAGGCCCTGAGGTAGGAGCAAGCTTGGTTTGCTCAAGGGACAGAGGACAGGCAAAGCATGGCTGGAACGAAGTAAGGAGGACAGTGTTGAGGGATGCATTCAGGGAATTGGCAAGGGTCAGATCATCGGCAGGCTTGAGGCCATGTCGAAGAGCTTGGATTTTATTCCATGGGTCACGGAGAGTCATGGGAGGACTCCGAGCAGTGGAGTGTCATGATCTGACTCAGGTGCAGCTGAAATAATCTAGACAGGAGGTGATGGTGGCTTGGACAAGTGGAGGCCGTCCGAAATAGATTGGTAATGTATGTTAAAGGCAGGACCGATAGGTTTGATGACAGACGAAGTGAAGGGGTGGGAGAAAAAAAGGAGGCAGTGATGCCCCAAGGTTGGGGGCATGAGCACCTGAGTGAGCGGTGGTACCTTTCCCCAAGATGCTGAAGAGCAGGCTTAGAAGAGGAAAATAAAATGTCTGTCTTGGATAGTCCAAATCTGAGGTGCCTGGAAATGCCAAGCAAAAGGGTCAGGGAACCCTGTCCAGGTGGCTCAGTTGGTTGGAGCTCTGTCCATAACCAAAAAGTTGCAGGTTTAATTCCCGGTCAGGACACATATCTTGGTTAAGGGTTCAATCCCCAGTTCCGTCGCGTACAGGAGGCAACCAATCGATGTTTCTCTTTAACATTGATGTTTTTCTCTCTCCCTTCCTCTCTCTCGAAAAGCAATGGGAAAATGTCCTTGGGTGAGGATTTTTGAAAAAGTATCAGGGAGACAGCTACGTGAACAAGAAGACCTGGTTCTAGGGGAGAGACCAGGGTGAAGATAAAAGTCTAAGAGTCGCCAGACTGTATGAGGGTGTTGAAAACCTGAATATGGTTCCAAGGGAATCAGATCGAAACTTCTAATTGTCACCCATCCACGCAACAAACTTAACTGAGTACTGCAGCCTGAGGGTCGGTTGAGGGGAGGGGGCAGGGATACAGCCATGAGTAAGGTAGGTAACTTCCACCGCCCCAAGGGCCATAGGCTGTAAGGTGCTGAGAGCTTGCCCATCTATGAAGAGGGAATGGCCAGTGGGCGGGCTAGATTCTGGCTGAAAATACAGGTACCAGGTGTCATCTCATCTTGCAGCGTCAGATTTCATTTGGCATTTCAGTGGGACGGAGGCATGGGCATCAAAACGCTTTAAACTTCATATCAAAGTCTAACGTACATCTAGAAAAGGACCCTAGAAGTGCCAAATGGTACACATCGTGTCACCAGCAACCGGAGAGATCAATGGAAGTTTAAACCAGTCCCCAGAAAGCTCTGCCGTGTCCCCCAGCCCACTCTATCTTCCCCAAAGGCACCCACTCTCCTGGCTTCTAACACCGTAGAGTAATTGTATCCATCTTTGTGCTTCATAAATGGAATCACACAGAATGTAGTCTGATGTCTGGCTTCTGTCAGCATTAGGTTTGGGAAATTCCTCAGCGTTGCAGCGGACGGTGTTCGTTCAGCGCCGTGCCAGCCCCAGCGTGTTTGCCCAAGAAAGGCGCCCATTCCGGAGAAGTGGGGCAGCCGTTTGCAAGAGTTCCCCAGGTGATTCTAATTTGCAGCCAGGGCTTAGAACCATTGGTTCCTAACTTGAAGAAGCAAGTTTCTGGGCCTACCTCCCCTTCCACTCCTTCAGATGCCCCGCCCCCGCGCGAGGCTCCGCCCCTAGGCCGGCCTGGCCTCTCACCCGACAGCACCACCTCCACCAGGTCGCCTTCCTGGATGTCGCCGGCTGAGCGCACCAGCTGCAGGAGGTTAGCTGATGTGGGGTCATGTTTGAAGAGCAGGATCTTGTCGTAGAGGCCGTAGAAGCCACACTCGGGGAACTGAGGGGCGGGAAAAGGAGGTGGTGACGGAAAAGCAGCGGTCTGGAACCCTCCCAGGGCAGGGCCGCCTGTTTCCCCCGGAAACTCAGAGACCCCGCAGCCCCTCGCTTCCTGCCACCTCCCTTTCAGACCCAGCTTGAACTGGGCAGGATGCCAGGGCCCCAGGTGTGCTGGGGGAGCGCAGGGGCCAGAGTTTGGTGGCTGGAATGGCACACTGGGCCAGGAGGGAGACTGGCTCTGGGAGCCTGGGCACCTAGAATTTCCCGGAGATGGGGGGGGTGTCTGAGTGAGCACCCCTTTCCTTATGCCCCCCCTCCAGCTTCCTTCCTGGATCTATTGTCCTTGTTACCTGGCTCCAGGCCCAGCACTAGGGCAGGGCGAGCTGAAAGGAGGGGCTTTAGGACTAGGTTGGGGGCAGCGGGGGGGAGGAGGGAGGGCTATGGAAAGTCTAGAGCTTAAAGGGGCTGAAGGTGGAAGGTGCCCCTCATCCAACACCCAAAGGACCCAGGTGTCCAGATCCCCAGCTTGGGAGGGTGGGGGCAGGAAATGAAGCCCGGTAGAACAGAAAGTGAAACAGCCCAGGTGGGGCTGCTGGAAGGAAAGAAAGGGGCCCTACCACACCTGGATGGAGAAGGCAGAAAATAAAATTGGGGTAAGGCCTGAGGAGGTAGGCTGAACAAAGAATTTCACCCAGGGGACAATCTGCCCTCCCTGTTTTCCCAAGGAGCAGGCTCAGATGGGCGTGTGAGCTGGGCCTGCTAGTTTCATGATTTCAGGGGCGGGCGGGGGGCGGGGGGGGCGGTGTTTTGCAAAGGAAGTCCTATCTGTTCTTGTCCACTGGGAAAGGGTCCACAGGTGACTGGGACGGCCTGGGCCCTGACCGCCTGGGAGGTCTTTCTCTGAGTTCTTGTCTGTAAAATGGGGGAGTTGGCCCAGTTCCAGATGTTTCTCAGAAGCCTAAAGAATTCATTTCCAGGAGTCTGAGAAGATTCTGAAATTTGGAGATTTGAGGATTCCAACTTGTGTACATTATAGGATCAGACATTCTAGAGTTCAACATATTCTCATGCGTTTTAGGATTTTCAATAACCTAGATTAGCGGCGGTCTAGTATTTTAATGTTTTGGGAGTCTGACGTTCTAGGCATCTGACAAACTAGGATTCTAATGTGGCATTTGACTATCTTAGCATTAAAGGATTCCAACAACCCAGGAATCTAATATTCCAACATTTTAATGTTTTAGTGTTTCAACAACCTAGGATTCTAATGTTCGAACTCTTTACATCAGAGGATTTCTGACCCCCAGCCCCCCACCCTGATGACGCTGGTGTTCGAACCTAAAAGTGGGATGGGGTTGGGGGAGGCTGGTTTTAATAGGCTAGCATCAGATCCAGGGGTGGCCGGGAGGTGGGGTGGATGGACAAAGTCCCCAGAGCCTCTGAACTTTGGGAAGAGGTTCCTGCACCCCCCCCCCCCATCTGAGGTCTGGGGGAGGGCAGAGATTGGGCTCTGAGACCTCACTTGCCCCTGGCAGCCAGCACAAACACCCACACCTACACCTGTCACCCGATAGCCATGGCTTCAATTTCTACTGTTTCCACCAAACGGGAGGTCAGGGATGGGCCTGGGCAGGGAGGTGTTCCCCAACTCCATCTGCTGTCAGCACCTGCCCCTTCCTCCTCCCTCTTCTACACCTGGTGGGCCCCTCCCTTCCTCCCTGCCAGCTGCGGAAAACAACATGCAGGGACTCGCAATTTGGGGAGGCCTCTGGGGCACCGCACCCCTGCCCAGGTCTCCCTCAAACGGGTAGTGGGGTAAGGAGGCAACTGGGGACCAAAGCCCTACCCCCATCCCTCAGTCTCCCAAAGCTTAGGCTCCCTTCCTCCTCCTCCCCTACACCAGCCTCCCGGTCGCCTCTTTTAGGGCCTCCCTCCTTCAGACCCAAGCTGGATAGGGAAAAGCCGGCGCCCTTACCTTCTGGTCTACGATGGAGCAAGCCAGCTGCTTCACGTGGGCCAGCTCCGAGGCGGCGGGCAACAGCACGAACTCGCGGGTCAGCCCGATCTGGATGTGGAAGGAGACCCCGGGGCCCGGGACCGGGACCGTAACCTGGGGCAGCAGCGGTGGCGGCGACTGCAGGTCCAAGCCGCCTGGGGGCGGAGGAGACCCCGGCCCGGGAGAGCCCGGGAGCCCGACAGGATGGGAGGGGGCGGCAGCCATGGGGGAGGCCCAGGACCGGCCGCCCGGCGCCCACCCAGGATCCGGCTGGAGGAGCTTGGGGAAATCCGGATAACTGTCTCCAAGGGTTCTCGTAAACTGGTAGTGGGAGCGCGGGATCCGGGGGCCCCGAGAAGAGAAATTTGGCAGGTCGAGGGGACTCGAGGATGGCGTGACCCTGGGAAATTAAGAGAATAGAAACCTAATGCATCAGACGCCTGGGAATCAAGGGGTCACAGACGATCAGAAAAAGAAATGGTTTGGGGGACCTAGCGATGGAGAGATTTCAAGAAATCAAAGGAGAAAAATTTGTAGGTTGGGGTCTCAGAGATCAGCAGAGCCCCGGGATCCAAAGGCCCCTTGGAAGGAGAAAGGACTGAAAAAGGAGAGGGTGACCCCAGAAGCCAGTGGCTCTAAGAAAAGGATCCAATTAAAGGGAGCTGAGAGATTCACCAGACCTTGGGGATGAAAGGCAAGAGTCTGAGTCGGGGATCGAGTGGATCCCCGGGTTCCGACGGGCCCGGGAGTGGGCAGAGGGATCCCGAGGGCCGAAGTGCTAAGGAGGGAATCTCACGGATCTCGGAAGTTGGAAAAAAGTTCAGTCGGGGGCCCCGCGGGGAAGGGGGCGTTACCGGCCGCGGTGGAGGTGGGGCAAGGGAGGGTCTCCTGGCGCCGGTGGCTCCTTTTCCTTCGCCAAAGTTTAACTCCGCTGCTGCGGCCCAGGAGGAAGTGTCCGGAGCGACGGCTCAGCCAGCCAATCGGCACCGGCTTCGGTGACGTCAGCGAGGGGGCGGAGTGCGCCGAGGGGGCGGAAGGGGAGGGTGGGCCCAGCGCCTCGCAGTCAGGGGCCGCGTCTCCCTCGACTTGGTCAGGGAGCCGGGCAGGGGAGATTCGGGGCCGGAAGGTAGGACCCATCCCTCCTCCCAGCACAGACGAGTCGGCAAAGTTAACTTCTCCCTGAGCTGGAGAGGGAGGGGCGAGCCAGCCCCCTCGCCACCACAGGGCGCCGGGGCGGGCGCGGAGGAGGCGCCTGGCCCTTTAAGGAAGGAAGGGGGCCGTCTCGCCTGGCCTGCATCCGGCGCCCACCGCAGGGGAAAGGGTGGGAAACGGGGTGTCAGGTCCTGCCGGCTGTCTGGGCTCCGCCTCCTCCTCCCCAGATTGTCTGCTCTGTCCTTCCGCCCCTCAGCCCCAGTGAAGGGGTGTTGCCGAGTGCCCCCAGCCCGTTAGTCCCACAGGTGGGAAGACCGAGGCCTCCAGATGCGCTGAGGTCGTGGCCTCAGGTCTGTCTCCAGCAACCTCGGGCAAGGCGCAGGGCGTGAGCCAGACCGGGGCTACCTGTGCGGGAGAGTCAGGCCGAGGGCGGGTAGAGAAGGTGTCATTCCCTTCCCTCAGCTCCCCACTCCACCCCAGCCCTCTGGAAGGTGAAGAACCGGAGGCCTGGGGTACCTGCACGGGCCGTAGCGACCAGGGACCACCCACGCACACCGTTTCACAGAGGGAGAGCGGATTGTTCTGGGGAAAGCTTTTGTCTTTCTGTGACTTTAGGTAGGTGACTTCCCCTCTTAGAGCCTCAGTTTCTCCGTCTGTTAATAGGGTTTGACCCCAGAGGGTCTTTGTGGGGATTGAGATGGTGTAATGGTGCCTGGAACGCAGTAGTTCAGTAAATGGTGGCTGTCACTGTCATTGCAGGGGTACAAGCGATGGGCATCTCAAGCACTCAGGTGGGCAAGTTCAGCCATCCAACAAACATCAGTTGACAGCCTACAGTGTGCCAGGCCTGACAGAAAACACCTCTTTCAGCTCCTTCAGAAGCAATTCAGACTTGATTTGTCCTCCCCAGATAATAATAAGAGTGGCTACCGTGAAATTTACATACAGGAAGCTAAACCCTCAGAGGCAAAATGACATCCAACACGCCAGTTGCTGGGACCCTACCCCATTCATCTTAGTTCGAGCTCCAAAGGCACCCGGATAGAGAGGGGTCATCTGCCTGAGTGGCTGGGTTCCAGACCAGCAGGACTGGTTGGGGACAGGGACCATGAGACAAGCCCCCCTTCCTGGTAAAGGGTTGTTGGGGGCAGCTGAGGTAGGTGCAGTACCGATTCAGTCACCACATCCGGGGGCTGGCTGGGGCTGGCTGGGGCTGGGGAAGGAAGTCTGAGGCTGGAGTGAAAACCCAAACCACCACCTGGGGAAGCTGTTTCGAGCCCAGAGGGATGAGGGGGGAGGCGACGTGGAACCCACAGCAGGGCTCCTGTCAGTGTCACCTGATGCCAGCTGCCCACCTGCATCCTTTTTTCTTGAAATGCTAACATGTCCCCAGTGTGCCATTTGTAAGACTTCATCCTCCAGTGTTTGGGGACTAGGCCCTGTTCCGGGGACGGAATGCAGCCCCTGACAACCCAGGAGGTGCTGGGACTTGCCCAAGCACATTTTGCTGGTAGGCAGTGGACTGAGCAAGCAGGAGTGACAAGGAACAGAATACAAATTCTGATGACCTGGAGGAGGCCTTGCACGAGCACTTTGAGCCTCCCTCCCTCCCTCCGAGGCATGCTTAACGCTCCCCACTTTTTGAGGCCATGAGGACCCAGTGAAGCGGCATGTGTTAACAGGGGTCTGGTTCCTGCTAAGTGCACAGCTGAATGCTGCGATTCCGCCACCTCAAAGGGACGCATCCAGGCCGCCCCATCTGCCAGCAAGTGGAGGTGTTCTGGGTGGGCAGCTCCTAGGCTCCCGCTTCCTGCTCCCTGTCAGCCCAGGTGTGGGATAAGGAAGGAAGGGGGTCAGTCCACACATAAGGAAGGTTGGTGGGGGGAGGGTACTGAGTCTTGAGCTACAGTGACACATCATATCATCTGCTTGTGGGACTCTGAGGCTGCTGCTGTTGCAGCCCCTGGGGAGAGAGCACTTAGGGACAAAAAGGAGGGGCACGGGGAGATTCGGTCCTGTGCCCCAACTTCCGTCCCTCCACCCACACTCTGCCCAGGCTCTGGGCCGCTCCATGCGCCCCCACGCCCCCACACCTCCGCCCTAACACAAAACCCCAACCCATCTCATATCCCCTCTCTCCAAGCTCCACCCACCCCAGATGGAGCCAGTTACTCTTGCCCCAAGTCCCTGGTCCCCTCAACAGTCAGCACTGCCACCCATCTTACTCCAAAGGGTTTATTGAGGCATTTCACATACAAGTCCAGGACAGAGGGGAGAGGGTTTATAAACAGGAGTCTGGAAGGGGGCCCAAGGGCTCAGGGTGGAACCCAAAAAAAGAGTGAAATAAATAGAGGGAGAGAGCGGAGGGCCAGGAGAGGAGACTGACAGACTATCACACAGTGATAACGACATGGGGGGGGTGGTGTCATTAAAATCCCACTTATTTATACAGATATACAGGGTGTTACGGGGGACCCTGGGGACCCCACTCCACCCTCCATGCCCCAGGGAGGGGCAAGAACAGGCCATCTCTCCCCATGGGTGACCCCATGGGGGGGTAGGGCGCTGCTCTCGGAGGAGTGTTGGGGGAGGTAGGGGCGGGCGCCTCCCCAGAGGGCATCGCCTACTCCCCAGGCGGTTACTGGCCCCCGAGGCGCTGGGTAGTGTCTGGAAAGCTGTGTTGAGGGACATGGAGAAGAGGGTGGTGGCCTGGGTATGCTCCTGGGGCAGGCCAGGCCCAGCACTCCCACTGAGGACAGCCTGGGTCCAGCTGGCTCCGTGGCTGCCCGGCAGACCCACAGCAGGGGCGTCTGGGGTTCTTCCCAGCACGGCTCCTGCCCCGGTCTGGAAGGAGGGAGGGGAGGGATGGGGGTTCAAAGAGAGAACCTGGCACCTTCTGGGGCCTTGGAAAAGCTGATCCCCAAGGACACCCAGCCCTGGTCATGCTGTCCCCAGAAGGCAGCCAGGAGACCAGGGGTGGGTGGCAGGGCAGAGATGTAACTCCCAGGGACCATTTCAGAGGGTGATTCCCGAGGGAGGCAACTCCCCAGGCTGGGTGCTGAGGGAAGGGCAGGCCATGGCGGAGGGCCACCTGGGGAAAGGGCCTTTAGCACCACCAGGCTTGAGGCAGGCGAGATGAGGCCGGGCCTCCGGGCCTCCAGACCAAGGCTGAGTCACCTGTGGGAGACGGGAGGGAGGGGGGACTGAACCGTGACCTCCACGGTACAAGTAAAGCAGCCCTGGGTCCCTCTAGGCCTCGGCCCCTCCTCTGGTGCCCCAAAAGCGACTGTGGAAATTGCCACCCTAGGAAGGGCCAAGCAAAGGGATGTGTCTGAGGGCCCCATGGTGGGTGAGGACGCTGGGGGTTTCTGCCCTCCTGGGCCAAGCCTCCCTCTTAGCCCAGCTCCTCACCTCAGAGCCCCCTGCCCGGCCCCGCTCCCGGCCAGGGCGGGGCCAGGTGGGCATCATACAAAGACCTTGGCCAGGGCATCGGCGCCCGCACTGGCGATGAGGGCCTTGCTGGGGTGGCAGGCGACAGCATGGATGGCCTCCTCGTGCTTCTTGCGGTGGGCCGTGATCTCCTGCACGCACGTTTTGTTGTCCAGGCTCCACAGGCGCAGGGAGCAGTCGTGGCCTGCGCGGGTGTGGGGACAGGGCGGCACGTGTCACCCAGCAGCACCAGAGCCACAGCTCGTCGCTCAGACCCAATCCCAACCCCTCAGCTGGCTCTGGAGTCTGGCAGGGGTTCAATCCTCCTCCTACCCACCTCTGCCCAGTCACCTCCTGACACCCCTTTCTGTCATCCGTCCAGCCAGCCAGCCACCAAGTATTCACTGAACCACCGCTGTGCACTAGGCCCTGGGGGTGCAGTGAACAGGACAGGCAGATCCCCCTGCCCCGGTGGTGTTGACACTCAGGTGTGGGAGAGACAGTAAGTAAGAAAACAGTAAACAATGCCAGGTGGTCACGTTCTGCTCCTCGGTAAGTGAGGACAGAATGGCCAAGGGGGAAATCAGGGAGAAGAGCCCTCCGAGCACTGGGGACAGCTAGGAGAAGGCCCTGAGGACTGACAGGAGGCAGGGTGGCTCCATCAGCCTGAGCAGAGGTGGAGGCGGGGTGGGAGGAGGAGGAGGTCAGAGAACTGGGAGCAGAACTGGCCAGGCCTTGGGGGCCATGAGCCACTGGAGGGAGATGGCCTGACTTGGGCGTTAGAAGGATCAGGCCAGCTGCAGTGGAGGCCAGCTCTCTCTTTGTCCCTTTCTGGGGGGACCTAGGCCTGTACTGAATCCTCTCTGCCAGGGCTACACCACTCACTGACCACGCCCTCACCCGTCGCCTCAGAGACAGCTGCCACCGTCACGGGCAGATGGAGAGCAGGACAGGATGGGTCCACAGCTGTCCACACCCTCCCCCACCACTGTTCACATCTCTGCACACTGGCTTGCTCGCTCGCTCACTCGCACCTCCCATGGATCCCAAGCTGGGCAGCAGAGGCCAGTGGCGGCCCCTGGCCCATGGCAGGCTCGGCTCCCACCAGCACGCACCCCTCACCCCCTGGGGAGCTTCGGCCCCTTCTCCAATTGTCTAAGTCCCGCCCCATCCCTTCAAGGCACAGCCGCACAGTCGCTGGGCCTCAGTGCCCTTAACCACTGAGAGCAGGGCGGCAACAAACACTAAAAAAGCCTGCGGGGACTGAGTCAAAACACCCAAACTGCGGTGCCTGCAACCCACTGGGCTGTGCCGGTTGTAAGTCTCCACATCTGTGCGGCGCGGATGAGAGCACCAACCTTGCAGGGTTGGTCAGACTAAATAAGATGAAGTAGGAAAGAGCCCTCGGTGGGCTCTGAGTGCACAGTGCTTTGTTGTCACCATTGTGACCACCTTTCTTCTGCCACTGAGAGGTTCCCTAGAGTCCCCAGAGCAATGCTTCGGGGCCAAGGCCCAGGCCTGCTGGGGAAGGCACGTGCCCTTGCTCCTTAGGAGCCACGAGGGTCCCAACTTACTTCCCGACATCAAGAACACGCCATTGGGGTCCACAGCCAGGCAGGTAACTGCGTCCAGGTGGGCTACCATGGAGTGCACGCATTTCCCTGAGGGCAGAGGGGCAGTGGCTTACCATCCCCCTCTGTGCCTTGCCTGGGAAGGTGAAGGGCTGCAGGGGACGCTCGGAGCCTCCAGTGTGGACACCGGGGCTTCTGTGCATGAGCCTGGTCCACCCCTGCCTCCCACAAGCACCACGAGCTGGGGAGCCAGGAAGGCAGGGCCTCACCTGTCCGGTTGTCCAGGAAGCGGACGCCTCTGTCGTCATGGGCGGTGATGGTCAGGGGCTGGTTTGGATGACTCACCACCTGGTTGATCTGGGTTGGGCCTGGAACAAAGAGCCAGGAGAGGAAGGGGCGTCAGGGGGAATCAGGAGACAAGGACGAAAGCAAGCGGAGGCCCCTGCGCCCGCCTCTTGTCCCTGCCTAGATGACCAGGGGGCAGGGCGCCCAGCCGCGCCCTCCTCTGGGCCAGGGTCTTGTCTGCACATGGGGGCACCGGGCCCATCCACGCCGCCGTGTGGGCCAACAGGCGAGGCCCTGACACTCCCTCCTCAGCACCCCTGACACCCTGGGCTCTCTGTTAGGGCAGTGGCTGGGACCTCATCTCCGAGTTCCCCGAAGGGGCGGGGAGCTCCCTGCAGCTGACGGAGCCTCAAGGCACCAAAGTCACAGGACAACTGGGGCCTTGGAGGCGCTCAGATCCCACCCCTGGGCCCTCTTACCACTGCTCCCCTGGGACTCCAGCGTGAGGAGGGCACTGCCAGCCTCCAGGTCATACAGGACAGTGTCGCCAGAGCGGAAGGAGGCCACAACGTGGGCAGGCTCGGTGCTGGTGAAGGCCACTGAGGTGGGGATCCTGTGATCTGAGGACGGGGGCAAAGGGACGCTGCCTCACAGACCGGTCCGGGCCTGGGGTGCAGAGGTTGCTTGCTGGCGGGACACCCAGCTCTGCATGGCTCTTGAGTGAGGTGCCTGGGTCTCCAGTGTCCCCATGTACCCCCACTCACCGCTGGTTGTGGGGAAGGTACAGAGGCAGGTCGGGCTGCTGCTGCTGGGGTCCCAGATTCGGATGGTGCCGTCGGCAGAACAGGAGGCCAGGCGCTGGAAGGTGGGACTGAAGGCCAGGCCCCACACGGCGTCCCCATGGCCCTCCAGGACGTGGCTCAGCACGCTTGGGTCTGGACCCACCGAAGGGAGGGGACAGACTGCGTCAGGGCCGCCAGCCCCATCGTGGACAGCCCAAAGCACAAGTTCTACCATATGGTCACCCACAGTTGTCATGCCCTCGGACCTGTCCCCACTGCGACACGCCCTGGCGGCTGCTCACACTCTGACTGCTGGCTCTCCTGGGAAGATTTTAGGGCCCTAAGGCAGCCCGGAATGGGAGCTCCAAAGGATAGGGACATCCTCCTGGGGTGCACAATAGTGATCGGCACAAAGTGGACGCTCGGTACCTACTTTTTAAAACTTAAGGGAAGAAGGAACAATGATGACTCTGGCCTGAGACCCTTCTTCGAAGCCTGGACCCTGCAGTCCTTCCTGCCCTGTGCACCAGTCTTGCCCAATCTCTCCAAAGCCCTCTGGTCATCCCCGCTACTGCCTCCCTAGCCACTGAAGTCCACAGAGGGCTCTGGCCGGGCCCTGCTGGCATCCAATGGGTGGCAGCTCGTTTGGCTCAGAGACTGACCCCTGACCTTCCACAGGGTGAGATGCTCTTGGGAAAATGGAGTACGTTCCTTGAGGCAGACAGACTCCCACACTCTGCCACGACAGGATGTTGTGCGGAGCCAAGTGTGTGATCCAAAGAGGCGTCAGAGAGCAGGGACAGACACTCCATAGAGGTCACCTCTCCAGTTAACTTTTGGAGTCACCCGGAGGATGAAACACAGGGTCTCTCCACTGCTGCCCTCCTTTCTCCTCACCGACTACCCGGCCAAATCACACGGGGACACTGGCAGAGCAAAGTGCGGCATGACGCGAGGGCCCACCAAGCCTTCGCAAGGGCTGGCCCCGGCCCCTGTGCGATTTGACCATCTTGTCCGACCCTCACTCACATGCTGGGCCACCAGGCTGCGTACCCCTGTTGTCCACCCCACCCCAGTATCTGCAGCGAGAGGCAGGGGCGGACGCCGCCTATTTGTGCCGAGGGAACGAGGCGTCCCCAGTGGACAACGGGTGGGGGGAAGAAAGGCAGGGTGAGGGGGCTGCCTCACCGTAGCCATCGTAGGGGTCCATGTTGAGGTCTGGAATCTTCCAGCTGTGGATGCGGGCATCTGCCCCGCCACTGTAACAGTATTCACTGTTGCTTCCCATGGCTACTGCCAACACAGGGCCCCTGGAGGGTACGAAGGAGGCCGGGGAGACAAAAACCTTAGTGCTCACCCGTTCCCCAGCCCCTCTCCTGGGACCTTGAAGTTCTTTCTCTACTAGCATTTTTCAAGGGTGGCCAAACGGAATTCAGCTTCTGGGGCTCTTGTTGTGCCCCCTGGGGAAGCTGCCTGTCCTCCACCTTCCCCCACCCCCATGTCTGTTTCCCTCTCCGAAGGCTGTGCTGCAAACCAGCTATGGGGGCACCAACTGTCCGCAGAGCACCAGGAGCAAGGGGTGCGCGCGCACAGGGCTCGAGGTCTGGCCGCCCTGCCTTCCACCGTCGGCCCCCTGGGACAGCCTGCCTTTGGGGGCACCTCTCTCCCTACCTGTGAGCCCGGAAGGCATGGACAGGTTCCACGTCGAGTGCAGCATTCCTGTGGGGAAGCAGATGTCACTGAGAGCCCTCGTCACCCTGTCGCCTGGGCCCAGATGCCCCCTCCCCCAGTCCTCCACCCCTGCATGGCGCCCTCACTTCTTGGCTGTGACGGCCTTCTGCAGGTTCCAGAGCTTGAGCGTGCCGTCCTCGGAAGCGGTGAGCAGAGCCGACTGGCTGTGGTGGAAAGCCAGGGAGCGGATGCCATCGTAGTGTGAGCGGAGGGTGAATCTGGGGTTCCACGTCTTCTTAAAGGCATCTTTGCTGTCAGACAGCTGGGGAGGGCGGGAGGGGCGCGGCCTCAGTGCCCTCCCCCACTCTGGCAGTGGCGCAGACACTAACATCCTGGGCTCCAATGACTCGCCCCTTGGCCACCCAGGCCCACGTGCAGCAGCCCCAGAGACCAGCCTCCAGCCCCAGCTGCTCCCCTCTTCCTCCTCGCCTGGCACCATCCCCCCACTCACTCAGCAAGTTCTTCACAGTTCAGAGGGGGTTGGGGGAGACACTCAGGTCATCCCACATGTGCACCGTGTCATGAGTTACAAATGCACTGGGAAGAGGTGCCCGGCAGCCTGATGGCCTCTGTAGGGGTCAACAGGCTTTCCTGAGCAAGTGACAAAATAAGCAGGACTTCACCAGATAAGGGGGAGAGACTGAGAAAGAAAACTGCGTGTGCAAAGTCCCTGAGGCAGGAGGCAGCGAGGACGGATGCAGAGCCTGCGAGGAGGCCTGGGTGCAGAGAGCCAGGGGAGAGTGGCTGGGGTGTGCAAAAGGGGCCAAGTACACGCAGTGGGAAGCGATTGGGGGCAAAATCCCAGAGACACTGCACATGGCCTGGGGGTGGCACTGCTGAGTGGGGGACCCTGGGGGAAAAAGCGAACTGTCAGGGGAGCCTCAGTGCCCCAGCTGCCACTAGGACCACATTCTTTAGGGCCAGGTGATCTGCCTTGTGTGCTGACGCCCTCACTTGCACACTCCCCAGGAGCCAGGGGGCGCGGTCACACTCGGACCAGCTCCCCAGCTCCAAGTTCAGCTCTGGCCTCCCTTCCTGGCCTCCCAGAGCAGCGCCCTGGCTCCACTGGGACTGGGGCGCTAACCACCTGAGACCCTGCTAAGTCTCCAGGGAGCATTCTGCCACATGCGCAGGGAGAGGCACGCGCGCCTGAGCCAGTCGCTCCCCGAGGGCCAGAGCCCCACCGTGCTCTCCGGCTGACAGCCCTGGCCCTAAGGTTTCCTTCCGCTGCAGCCCAACTGTCCCAGCAGCCCCCTGTGCACCAGACTGGCCTGATTCTCCGGCTGTTGGACAGAGGCCACCTTCCTTTCAAAGGTCAGCTCAGCTCCAGCTTTCTGCAGACTGTCTCACCTGCCCTCCGCTGACGCTGTATTTGGATTCAGTAGCCCCTGCCCCGCCCCCAGCAGTGGTGAGTCCTGGACTTGAGGTGCACCTAAGTAAGCTGGGGTGGGGGGCCGCATCCCCTGGAGAAGGAGCCTAGCACCATGATCGAGCCACAGGCTCCAGGGTCCTCTAGGCTCTGCAACTGGTGGGTCTGTCAAGTTCCCCAAACCTGTCTATGTCGGCACCCCTAAGCGCGAGCTGCGGAATGAGTGCACGTGGTCCTCGCGTGCAAGAGGCTGAGCGCAGGCCGTGCACGCAGCCTGTGCCCAGCAGGTGTCGGCGCTGCACAGGACACCCAACGAGGGCCGTGGGGGGGCGGGCACCCCGAGAACTTACGTCACAGCTGAGGTCGTTGTCATTGGTGACGGTGAGATCTGCCAAGTCCCCCAGGCTCACCTCCCCGCCCCCGATAGTGTCCATGATGAAAACGTCTGAGGAGAAGCCAAAGGAACCTGGTGGGGGGAGGGGAGGGAGGGAGTAGAGAGGGGCCGGGAAAGAGAGAGAAAGACAGAGAGAGGCAGGGAGAGATGAGGTGTGAGAGAGAGAGACAGGGAGAGGACAAGATCAAGAATCACAGCTGGAAAGAAAGAGGCAGGGAGAGACAGGGCAGGATAGACAAAAAGAGGGGGAGACAGAGACAGACAGACGAACTTTTGGGACAGGGAGGCTGCAGACTAGGGGCCAGGCCAAGACCCCGAGGACACAGAAGCCCTGGGCTTAGCTCTGCAGCCTCCCTCTGCCGTGGGGGCCGGGGGGAGGGGCCTCTTACCTTCGTGTGGCCGGGGCTGGGGTGTGCCAGGAGGCGGGCCGGTCACTTTGGGGGGCAGCCCATCCACATCCCGAAGGTCGGCCAAAATGCCCTGGAGTTTGACCCGCCGGCTTTCTGCAGGGATGCGGCACCGGACGGGAGTCACCCACCAGTTCGACCCAGCCAGGCACAGGTGACTCCTTCCCTGCCACCGGAAGCCACTCCTGTGCAGAGGCTAGGAAACCCTGGCCCCAGGGTCCACTGTGGCTCAGGGTTGGGTGGGGGATGGACAGAGGAGAGATACTGGGCTGGGAGCCTCAGTAAGCCTGCCCCAGCAGGGGCCTCAGTCTCCAGCCATGTCCTGTGACCCCGAGGGCCTCACAGCTCAGAGTCACAGGATGGGAGGAAGATGCAACTCTGCCCTGACTGCCCCTCCTCTGCTGGTTCCCATCCTGTTTCCTCCCTGAGGTCCGTGAAGAACTGGACACACGTGCACAGAAGGCTGGTGGCCTTGCTTCAGGAAGAGCCAGGCCTGCCTGTGTCCCCATGGGGATTTTCCAGGGAAGGGGTGCGGGCCTGGCTACCGTGGCACGGGCCTCCTGCTCTCCCTTGGCCGCCCTCCTCTCAGGAAGTGTGTCCGTCCGGGGGAGACCCTGGGGCAGGAAGCAGCTGCAGGTGGCCGTATGTGCCCCTGCCACCCTGGCTGAGGAGGGCTGGCAGGAATCCTCCACTCACCCAGCTCATGGTGGGGCCCCTCTCCGGTGCATCGCCGAGGGTCCGGAGAGCCCTCCCCATCCTCTCCTGAGCCCAGGAAATCGAACTCATTGATGGCATCCTCTGAGTCGTCCTCCTCGTCCTCGTCCTCCATTTCGGGCACCAGGGCCTTGGCTGGCAGCTGGGGCATGGAGGAAAGCAAACAGGTTACGAGCTTGTGCCCAGAGCCCAAGCCCATTTCGTCTCCAGGAACAGAGAAGCTAGGGTCCCTGTCTGGAACCATCCTGCACGAACGACCGGTTCCCTCCACCAAGCCCTACTTTGGCGGCAGCGCTCCCCCTGCTGGGAGCCCTCAGAGGCTGCTCCCTTCTAGAGCCCATGGGGCCAGCACCCCAGCCTGGCTTCCGAGGCCCCTCCCTCCTCCACCTCCAGCTGTGATCCCTCCAGGAACAGCCCCCTCCTCCTGGCTTTCCACTCAGGGCTCAGGCTGTCCCTGCTCCCCTAATCCCTTCCCCCCAGCACAGTACCTCTCATGAAGCAATGCCTAAACAACAGCCTGTTTCGGGGGGGGGGGAGGTGACATGTTCACGCCTGAGTGTGTGGAGGCGCGCAATTAAAGCAAGGACACACCCCCGAATATCAGAGTAGTAACAAACCCTCATCAAAAACTGCCTCTGCTTTATTCAGTGCAGTGAATAAGACTCACATCTATGACTTCACAACCCCTAACGTGAAGTTTTTCCTGTGATTGTTCCTTCACTATTACCCAAGAAGAAAACGAGGATGAGCAAAGTGATGGTCCTTGCCCCAGGTCACCAGGTCCCACCGAGCCTTATACAACAGGAAAGCTCTGGGCTGTGAGTGTCCCTGGGGTTCTCTCTCCAAGGCTTCCTGAGAACTTTCTAGATCGGCTGAATTTTTACTTTCTTATATAACCAGCACACGCTACTTTTAGAATGAGAGAAAACAACACAGTTCCTCACTCTGAGAGCAGAATGCTAGACGGGCGCATACTGAGTTCCCCAAATTCCCCGAAGTTGGTCTGAACCAGGGGCAGGAACCAAATTATCTGTTTTCTTCAATTTACAAGCCTGGACGCCATCCCAGACTCGTGAATTCAAGAGCCGCATGGCACCTGCAGGCCCCCATATGGACAGCCTCTATACTCAGCCTTATGAAATGACATCTCGCATGTGATTCTCCGCTCCCTCATCACGACAAAGTGCCATCCAGCCTTGCATTTTTCAAGAAACTGTGCACTAGGAATCTCAAACGCTACACCTAAGGCTTAAGGGAGGCTGCAGAATTCTTGAAGACTGTCTGGTAGCTGAGTTCGGTTAACTTCAAGTGCTGCCTTAAGAGCACACGCCACCACTGGGCTTCTCCTCTGCCCCGCTGATCCCCATCAGCTGAGAACACCCAGCGCTGGGATTCTGATGACCACCAGACCCCACCGCCACCCCTTCCAGGGAACCTTCTCCCCCGAGTGGTCCCTGCCTGGGCTGTGTCCTGGGCACCCACAGGGCCAGCCTCACTCAGACTGGGAACTCCTCAAGGGCGTGGCTGACCCCCTCCCACCGGCTCAGCACCCCAAGCTGGGTTTGAAGGGTGAGAACTCGGAGGCAACGCCTTTCAGGCACCCCTGAGGGACCAGCCTCTGGCCTCTGTGAGAGGACCAGAGGGACAGCACATGGGAGCCTTCCTGCTCCTTTCCAGGAGAAGACCTAGGGTGAACTTTTAGACAGTATGCCCAGACAGGCAACAGCAGGGCAGGGGGTGGGGCTCACAGGATGGGGGCACCACACAGGTGCTCTGAAGGGCCCAGCCTGCAAATCTGGAGTGCCACGCCGCCGCCGCACCCCACTACCTACCGCCACCGGGTGCCCCCTAACACCACCACCTCCCCCGAGCACTTGGCATGGCAGACACTGAGCAACCAAGGGCTTTCTATGCATGGACTCACTTTAGTGAAATCCTCAACAACCCAGAGACAGGCATCATTAGCCTCTAAAACTGACGTTAAGACAAAGAGAATCAGATACCCAAAGTTACACAGCCAGGCCACTGGCCACAATGGGAGTCACAGCTCAGTCTTTCAGGTCACAGCCTGCTCACTGAGGGTCTGCTGTGCGGAGACGAGCATGAGGACACCTGAAACCCATTCACAATAAGCCACCCACGGAGCATGTGGAACAGGGGCAGCGACAGACGCAAAGGCCTAAGGGAATATGAAAAGTCAGCAATCATTTCTGATGAGAGGGGCAGAGAGGAGTGGGAAGGTTTCCCAGAGGAGGCTGAGCTAAGACCTGCACAGCAGTGACAATCCTACTAGGAACAGGAGGGACCGGCTTTCTGGACCAGGGCACAGTACTAGGCAGCCCGTGCTCAAGAGTCATGCTGGTTCTCCTGTAAGCCCAACTCCAGGGTTCTGGCTTCATGCACTCCCTTCCATTCGGTGCGTTCAACTGAGCACCTAGTCCAGGCAGGACCCTGGGCTGAGCCACACTGGGGACACTGAAGAGTGGGGTCCAGGACAGACCGGGCCCCTCACAAGGATGGGGGTGGAGGGATACAGAGCCCATATGAGACAGGGAGGACCCAGAGTCGTCCAGGTGGGCCTCCAAGAGGCTCCTGAGCCTGTGGAGGAAAGAGGAGCAAGGGTGAGTCAGGGAGGGCTTCCTGGAAGAGAGGGCATCTGAGGTGAACCTAAAGAAGGGTTGTGACGGGAAGCCGGGTGAATAACACGCTGCCTCCCACAGCAACCTCCCGCCCCACCACTTCACAGACATGTGTCCCTGACTCCACTGTGGCATATTCCCCTGTATGTGGCTGCTTACAAGCCCACCACTGGCCACAAGCTCCACCACATCAGGAACCGTGTCTCCACACCCTTGCTGCCAGCACACAGCTGGTCCACAAAAGACCAAACTGACGCTTACTGGACAGGTGAGACTACACCATGCCTAAGGACAGCGCTGTCGCCAGGGTTAAATGTGGTAGGAGCCATATCTTGAGATCAAGCTGAGAACATCTGGACTCCACCCTGCAGGTAGTGTCCCTGGAACTGGATCCTGACAACAGCAGCAGACTAGACACTCATATCCTCTGAAGCTCCCCACAGAGCACCCCAACCTGGCTTGAGGCTGAGCCCTGGGCCCGGCCACGTTCATTCAGGGTGCTGGGGAGAAAACAGTGAGAAGGCCGGAGGACCCGCCTCACAGAGCCCAGTCCACTGGGGGAGACAGACAAGCGCAGTCACACCAAAGAAGTGTCTGAGTATGGCTGTGATCGGGCTAGCCCGGGGGAGAGTGCTGTGAGGGGGCACGGGGGGCTGGCCTGATCCGGAGAGTTCAGGAAAGACCTCGAGCTGAAGGAGGGGGTACGGAGAGAACCAACGCAGTGCAGGTGGGGCAGAGGTGGGCCCTGGCAGTAAAGACCTGGCACCTCTGAAGGTCACTGAGGCAAGGAAGTGGGGACCCTAGGATGCGTTCAAGCCACACAAACACCACAGAGGCAGTCCCAAGAGCACCCACAGGGGTACCCCGTCCTGGTACACAAAGCAGGGGGTCCTCTTGGCGGAGGGGAGGAGCACTTCCTTTTGGCTCCCGCACTCACTTTCACGCGCTGCTTCTTGTGCTGCACGCTGTCCAGCTCGTCATCCTCGTCGCTGTCTTCATCCTCACAGTTCTGTAGGAAGGGGATCTGCTCCAGCACTGAGCCGCCCAAGCGCTCTTTCCCATCTCTGCCTGCGGCATTCCTGTCCACGACGGGGGGGGGCAACGGGGGTGTTAGTTCTGCCACGTGACAAAGCACAGATGCGAGGGCACCGAGGCTTGGTGGCCAGAGCCTGGACCCACGTCTCAGGGGGGCTGAGCCCACCCTGACGCCAGAGGAGTGTCGACTGTGACCACCCATGGGGCTTCAACCCCAGTGTCTGCCGAACAGATGCTCACCCCAGCTCAAGGCCCCACACGGACGACAGACTGGGCCCGACTCCTCACTGGGCTCTCACCCTGGGCTCCAGAGGACCAGCCCCTAACCCCGACCGCACATCCCCCACGTGCGTGGTGTCAGGAGCACTAGACGAGAAAATGCCACTGACTCAGCAGCCCCAGTCCCCACGGCCCGGGCAAACCACAAGCGCGGGCCCGGTGAGTGACAGAGGCCCCCCCTGAGGGAAAGAGGAGCTGGTGCTACCGATGCCCGGGCCCTACAGCCAGCAGGGCCACGGCCGAGCCTGCACTCTCCTCACGGACAGGGACACACCTGGTTCCACCTCCTGGTACTGCCTCGGCCGAATACCAAGCTGTAACAAAGGAGGGATCTGCCAAACCTGACTCCACAGTAGGAAGGGGGTGGAATTCAGATAAATGCAAAAATCCTCCTTTTTTGCCGCTAGACTTGTGCTCTAGAGTTCCTGTCAACTGCCCTGTGTATGGTCACTGCCGGCAGTGACAGTCGCTTCCACGTGGGCAAATTGCTCACTTTCCCAGCCTCCCTATGCACAGCTACCTGGCAGAACACCTCTGTGCTCAGCTGCTGGGACACCGGCTAGTGGTTTCCTCCCTCCACACTGGCTGCCTCAGCTCAGCCCCCTTGGCCACGGCCTCCCTCCACTCTTTCTCTGGCCTGTAGACGGGGGAGGGCCCCCCGGGCTCAGTCCTCGGACCTCGTCTCTGCCTGCCATCTACACTCTCTCCTCCAGAGACTGCAAAGTCCTGTGACTTTCAAAACCCACCAGCATGCTGGTGGCCTAGGGGTGAGTTTGGGAATCAAGTGCCCCAGACCCAGGCCGGCTGCTCAGCACCTGCACTGGGGGTCACCAGGTACCGTGGGCCCCACCTATCCTTAACAGCCCCTTGGTGGGCCACGCCTCGTCCTCCCCATCCCAGCCGCTGCTGCTCCCAGCTGCGCAGGCTCACCCTGCAGTCAGCCCCAGCTTCTTCCCCTCCCTCCACATCTAATCTTTTAAATCGTGCCAAATCACCCTAAAACCCAACAAGAAGCTGACCGCTTCTCACCCCTCCACCTAACTAACACCCCCCGGCCTCTTGCCTCAGGTGTCTCCCAGCTGGTCTCCCTGCCCACTCCTGCCTCCCTACAGCGGGGTCTCAGGCCTTCTCAAGGCAACTCTCCTGTGTCCTATCGCGTCACACCCCTGCTGGAAGCCGCTGGCTTCCCACAACCCCAGAGTAGAACCCTGAACTCCTTATCGAAGCCTGTGAAGCCCTGTTCGATCTGAGGTTTCTGCCTGACCACAGACCACAGGCCCCCGCGCGCAGCGCGCTGCAGCCTCATTGGCCTTTCTGCTGCGCCCGGACAAGCCATGTCTTCTCCGTCTCAGGACCTTTACACTCGCTGCTCCCTCGGCCCAGAACATTCATTCTCCAGCTACTCGTGCGGCTCACCCAGCATTTCTCACACTCCTCCGCCCCACTGTCACCTCTACAAAGAGGTCCTGCCTGCCCACCTCATCCAAAGCGGTACTATTCTTCCCACCACGCTCTCTCTACCTTTTCTTCACAGCACCTAACATCAGCAAACATCACCCGATTTATTCTAATGAATAACAATTTTGGACAAGAGAGGGAACAAGCAAGAACTCCTCAAGGGTACTGGCTGTGCGTTCTGTTCCCCTCCAGGTCCTGGTGTGTGGCCCCAGGACGTCTGCTGAGGGGTGCAGGCTACACCTCCCGAGAGGGGCCCGGCTGGAGAGGGGCCATGGTGCGTGGTCAGCACCAAGGCAAGGCCAAGGGAGAGTGTGTACAGAGGGCCCAGAAGAGAATCGGGGATCCCACAATGAATGGACAGAGGGTTCTGAACAAACGAGCACATGCTCCAGGAAGGAAGTCATCAGCAGAGCCCCAGAGCACAGTTGCCTTTTCTGACACTGGCCTCTATCAGGAGGGAGGGCGCACAGAGGGAGGGACCTGCCAGGCACGAGGGCTCACCTCTTGATCTGCTCTTCAATCTGTTTCACCAGCAGCGACTCCCCACCGCTGAGCCCCCCAGGGCCCAGTGTGGCCCTGGGGCCCCCTTCGCTGGGCTCCGCGGCCCCATTGAGCTCCAACGAGCGTCCCAGTAGGGATCGCACGCGCTTGGACCGCATGTCCAGGATGGTGTCCGTGTAGCCCACCTCTTCCAGGTACCTGCAGGGAGGCAGAGCCGGGGAGGGTCGGTGTGCTGGGGCTTCCCTCAGCACTGTGGGCTAATGTGAAGGACAGCACACTGGACCGCCTTTTGGAAGCAGCTTAAGGCTGCACACCAATGTCTTAAATAAGCCCCTACTGCTCAACTTTCAAGACTACTGCCAGTGGCGGGCTTTACACGCCAATGCTGTCGCACAGGTGCTCACCGAGATGCTGGGAGGGAGATCAGACACGGGGCCAAGCTACACGTCCACTGACAAGGACTGTGGAAGCAAATCACTCATGGTGAGGCTAGGCCCACTCTACACGAGAGAGACCACCAAGGAAAGGTGGCCACGACAAATGGCTTAACAAAAATTACAAGCTGCGTGTTATGTACAATTCAAGTGTTTAAAAAAAGGGTTAATGAGTATGTGAGTACAACACACACACACACACACACACACACATTCTCTCTCTCTCTCTCTCTCTCTCTCTCTCTCTCTCTCTTACAGAATGCCCCCCAAGGCCTAAACGGATACAGACTAAACTTAATAGCAGTCAGGGACCTCTGGAAAATGGCATTAGGAATTTAAGTGGAACTTTTTCTTGAAAAAAATTTACTGATTGATTTGAGAGAGAGAGAGAGGAGAAAAAGGAGGAAGAGAGTGAGAGAGAAACATCCATCTGTTGTCCATTTCTTGAAGCATTCACTGGTTGATTCTTGTATGTGTCCTGACTGGGGATCGAACCCGCAACCTTGGCATATTGGGACAATGCTCCAACCAAGTTACCCAGCCAGGGCAAGGAATTTTTGCAACGTACTCTATTCACTTCTACAAACGACCATTTATCACTGCTGCAATTTAAATAATTGGAGCCAGCCCTGGCCTTGGCTGGTGTGGCTCAGTGGATTGAGCGCCGGCCTGCAAACCAAAGAGTGGCTGGTTTGATTCCCAGTCAGGGCACGTGCCCAGGTTGCGGGCCAGGTCCCTGGTTGGGGGGTGCCAAGAGGTAATCACACATTGATGTTTCTCTCCCTCTCTTTCTTGCTCCCCTTCTCTGGAAATAAATAAATAAATAATCTTAAAAAAAAAAAAAAGCCAGCCCTGGCTGGTGTGGCTCAGTGGATTGAGCATCAGCCTACGAATCAAAAGGTCACCGCCGGTCAGGACATATGCCTGGGCCGTGGGCCAGGTTCCCAGCTGGGGGCGTGCGAGAGGCAACAGATTGATGTATCTCTTGCGCATCGATGCTTCTCTCCCTCTTTCTCCCTCCCTTCCCCTCACTCTAAAAGTAAATAAACGAGAATGAAAATAAATAAAAAACTGAAGCCAACTGGGACTGGTCTAAAAGCAGAAAAAGGGGGGGAAATCAATTATGGGTATCAGTGGCTTCAAAAAATGCAAGACTCTAAAAGAGTCCCCTGCTCGTCCTCGGGAGGCTCCTTGAAAGCCTTTCATTGCCATGACCCTGTCCCGTTGGGCCCTGCCCTCGCACATTAGGCTGGGCTTGCCTTGGTGCTGTCTCGCCTCGGGTGCCACGTGTGCCTGAGACTGCCGCTCCTCCCCAGAGGAGGAGGGGGACGCACGGGGTGGGGGGTGGGGGGAAGAACAGGGCTCTGGGCGCAGGCTGCCCAAGGCTGCCCCTCAGACCCTCTGCTTATTAGCTGTATGACCTCATGCGAACAGATCCCTCTCCGCACCTGGGGTTCTCATCTGAGAAAACGAGGGGAAGGAGCAGTTATACCACCCGGGGGTTTATGTGAGGAGGCGATGGGCGCCAGGTGTTTAGCACAGTGTCAGGCACACACCGGTTGCTGGCAAATGCTGCTTATTACAATCATTTTGTTATTGTTTGCACACCCTTTAAGTTAGCAATTGCACTTCCAGGTATTAGCTTAAGGAAATCAAAGATATGAACAAATAACTTCCTGACCTTTGTCACACTGTCTATAGAAACAGCTTCAATAAAACACACAACAAGGGATTGGCTATAGAAAGTTACAGTTACTCATGACACAAACTATGACACAGTTCTTCACCCTACGCACCATAACTAACTTATACGGAAAGGTATTCACGACACTTAACAAAAGCAATGCATTACAAAACACTGCAAAGGGGAAGCTCCTGTTCATAAAACACACACACACACACACACACACACACACACACACAAAAACATAGCCATGAAGTACTACTGAGTGATTTCTATTCTTTTTGTGTGTTTCCCTATTATTTCCCAAATTTTCTAACACACACAAATCTCTTTAGTAGTAAAAAAGTAATAATAATTTAACATTACCCTTGGGAAAAGAAAAGCAACAGGCATTTGGGGCTGCTGTCCAAGAATGGGGGTTTCCCTCATCTGCCTCCTGCATGGAATCTTCTCGCCCTCGCCCCAGGTGGGGCTCCCCCCACATGGTGACAGCCCAGCTCAGCTGTGGCCAGCAGGGATCTTGATAGTTCAGTGTCCCCAGTGGGGACAGAAAGGGCGGTGAAGTCTTCAGGCTTATCTCCCAAGCCAGACATGTCCCTCGTGCCCCTCTCCCCGCCTTTATCCCTCTGCACACTCACTGTCGAAGAAGCTGTCGCCCCTCCTTCCACACCAGTGGGCTGTTCTCCAGGGTGACCGACTCCACAGGGCCATTGGAGACTGGACGGTGGAGAGAAAGGAGGCAGGCGGTCTTGGTCGGGGCACCGCCACATACCTATCACCTCCCCCACCTTCCTCACCCTCGAACCCAAATTGGTAACTGTCACTGCTAACTGTCCTACAGAGTCACTTTCTAAGTGTCTGAAACCTGTTCTCCCCTCCGCATTCCTCATCTCTAGTCTCTTGACTGGTCATTCATAAAACCACCCCCAAAACGATCTCTAGACTCAGCTCTAGTTACATCATTTTCCTACGCAGAAGCTGGCCCAGCTCTGAGAGACCAGGCAGACTTGACTGGGTTCAAGTCCGGCATCACCACTTCCCAGGTATGACCTTGAGCTGGTCAGTTTACCTATCTGAACCTCAGTTTCTTCTGAGAAATAAAGTTAATGACACCAGTAGATACAACTCTTGGGGTTGTTGTGTGGATTAAATGAGATCGTCTGTTTTTTTATTCATCAAATATTTATTGCACATCTGGAGGCAGGGGGGCATAAGAAGACTAAACGATAATGGGAAAAATTTTAATACAGATTGTATTTTTTTAAAAAAGCATGACAGTAATAAATATCAAGACACGAAAAAAAAACATTTACTGCACATCTCCCAGGCGCCTGGCCAGCTGCCTGGGCCGCACCAGTAGACAAAGCCCCCTGCCCTGGTGAAACTCACATTCTGGGGGGTCGAGGCTGACAGAAGAAACAGCAGCCGCGATCGGCCCAGCAGGGGAGGCCTTGACAGGCCATGGCCCTGCCCCATCCAGGGCCACATACCACGCCTTCCAGTCGCACCCAGTAGCTCCTCGTCCTCTCCACCCCACACGCTTCTGTCTGCCTAGAGCACCTTCCTACCGCCCTGCTGGGAAATCGACCCCTCTTTGAAGGAGTTTGCACTCTAAGGGACCTCGTGTGCCTGTCTCCATCCCATGGGGAGGAAGCCGGCAGGCTGGCCTTCTTCACCCCTGCCCAGCCCCTCTGTCCCCCCAGGGGCCTGGCATAGTACCCGGCGCCTAGCAGCGCAGCCTATGGGGAGGGGCACAGACAGTGAGAGGCAACTTGTCCCGGGCCGCGGCCAACCCTGCCTTCTATGGAGCAAAGAGAGGCCGCTCTGTCACACTCGGTTTTGTTGGGAGAGGCAAGTGGGGAGGATCAGAAGTGGGGGGGTACCTTGTTCTGACAGTTCTGGTTTCTTCTCCCCCTGGTTCGGGTCTGTGCCAAACTTCAACTTATGATATTTGGCCCTAAAAGAATAAATGAGTAACAAATGAGAGACAAGAAGAGTTTGCAGACAGCACTCACCTCAGGAAACCCCAATCCCCAGCCCCGCCCCCACTCTCCTACCTCTGAAGCGGAGCTCCCCCCACCTTCCCACATTATGAGCAGCCCTGGTGGGGGCGGCACCACACATGGCGCTGTGCAGGGCCCACTCTTCGGAGTCTGGCAGACTGGGTTGCTATCCCAGCTCCAGGAGTCCTTACAGAAGTCCTCACCCTCCGGAAGCCCACTGTACCTATTAGGCTATTGGAAGGGATGAGACAATATGAATATACAGTGTTTGGCACCCAGCGGGCCACCATTATTACGAATATTGTCACCAGCGTCTAACCAGAATCCATCTACTATGTCCTGTTCTGACCCCTCTCCTAGAATCACAAGAACGCCTGATCCCAAATCTCCCTCAGTTGGGGGGGGGTGGCGGGGAGAACGGGACGGGGTGGCTGGCCTCCTGACCCTCCCCGCCCTCCCGCCGGGGACTGACTTCTCAGGAGGCAGGAGCAGGGCTGGCAGGGCTCACCTCTCCTGCTTCAGCGCGTACTCTAACATCTTGATCCGCCGCACCAGGTCAGTCTTGAGGTTCTCTTGCCCCTTCCTTTCTCCCTGGAGGAAAGCCACCTGAGCCTGGGGGCACAGGGAACAGAGGACAGCAGGGCTGAGGCTCGCTGATGTGCGTCCCTCATTCACTCAGGGACAATCAGCGCCAGCCCCTGCCCCGACAATGACATGCAGCAGCCACTTCTTCGGGCGTGGAGACCCCGAGCCAGGGTTCAGTGGAGCATGAGAGGGCATGCTGGACCTGCCTCCAGAGTCCCTGCCACGTCACCCGCCACGCGAGAGCTGAGAGGAGGCCCTAACCCTGAGATGAAAACAGGGCCAGCTTGGGCCGAACCTTCTGAAGGCGTGGGCCTTCTGGGGAGAAGTCAGCTGGGGAATGAAGGCGGGAGGCAGGCACTAACAGCCCTGGGCTCCTCTTCCTCCCCCACCCAAAGGCAGGCGCTGTCCCTCAGGCTGCTGGTGGAGATGGCCTCTCACTACTCCTACCAGAGCATCTGTCTCTGGCAGGAGGAGGAGGCAGCTACTTCTGCAGTTTAGGGACAAGAGTGGGTGGCTCGGCTCAGCTCCTGCTCCAATGCAAAAGCTTTACCACCCGACTCCCACCGCAGGGACCAACCGTCCACTGGAGTCTGCCCAGTATGAGGGGGACGTGCCACAGACATGCCCCAGGGTCCCTGCCAACCACTTCACACCGTCTGCTGGCATGGGCTGCCCCAGTTGGCTCTGGTCTGTCAACAGATCTTCTGGAGACACTGGGCCAGCGGCCTGCAAGGCAGGATCCTGGCCCCTGACCACATTCCGGAAGCCCTGTGCCAAAGCCCCGAGCGCGGGCCCATCCCTGGCTTCTCCCCACGTGCTCCGCTGTTCTAGGCTGGGACAGCCTGAGCCCCAGGCCTGGCTCGGCCACTCACTTGCGGCATGATCTTAGGCAGGTCATCGGCCTTCTCTGAGCCTCCATTTCCCCTTCTAGAAAATGGGGCTCACAAGAGTGCCTGCCCCTCATGTGTTAAGTTCTTCTCAGTCCAAGACCTAGCACAGAAGAAGGGCTAATAAATGCCAGCTCCCGCCTCTTACTATTTTTATTCTCCCTGTCTATTCTGCCACAATGTTGATGTGCGCCCCATTCTGTGCAGGAGCTAGGGTCCCTCTGAGACTCAGGGCCCGTCCAGCAGGGGTGCCCGTGGCTTCCACGCCTCCTGCCACCACAGGCAGCTGCATCTACGGGAGCCAGTCCCCGCACATCATGTGCTTGCTGGGAAGAGCTGCAGAGGTTCTACCAGAAGCCCCCAGTCTGGCCCCAGGCACCGAGGCGTTACCCATGTTCAAAGCCTGGCTCCAGGACTGTCAGTTCTAGGCAGGTTCTCAAATGCCCACCCACGCTGCTCTCTCTCTCCCTGGGGCTCGAAGGGCCCTGACCTACCTGCTCCTGCACGTGGAGTGCAGCCAGCCCTGTGCCCTGCTACCACCTCTGTCCTGCTCCAGGGACCAGGGCTCTCCCTCAGGTTAGCAGAGAACCAGGCACACGCTAAGTACTGCCTGGTACTGACTGGGGGCGAGGCACACTCACACCCCTTTGCTGGGGTCATAAATTGATGCACTCTTGCTGGAGGGCAATCTGGCCAGATCTATAAAAATATTAAATGCATGTTCCTTTTGTCCTGGCAGTTCCACTTCTAGGAATTATGGGAACTTATCCTACTTGTAGGAACTTCTCCTACAGGCATTAATGGCAATGGTAGGCTTCCTAGGGATACGTACACATGCATTCATGTATGACAAAAGTATCTTTCATTCATTCATTTACCCCCAAATATTTATTGAGCCTTGACCATGCATGAGGGACAGTTCCAGATAGAAGATACAGCACTGAACAAGATGTGGTTGACATTCTAGAGGGGGGCGTGGGGCAAACAATGAATAAATAAATACATGTCACCAGGTGTGCGACGGAAAAGAAGAAACACCTATTCACCGAGAGAACGGAACTTCTTTCCCCTCCTTAATGCTCCTCTCTCTCTACTTGAAACCAACACATAAACATACGTATCTAAGGCCAGGCGAGTGGACTCGCTGTGATCAGCATCTCATAAGCCTGAATTTCTGTCCTTTGTGTATGTTCTCAAGTCACCCAAATCTACCCTGCCCACGAGTCGTTTTAGAAGGTACGGGGAGAAGTGAAGAAGAAAAGGCTGATCACCAAACTCAAGCCCGCGGTACCTCTTCACCATCCTTGCTGCTCCCCGGGCTCCGGCGGGGAGCCTCCCACCTCCCAGCACCGGCTAGCCTGCCGAGAGCCTGCCTTCGTCCGATCCGACACCAGTAACTGGCTGTGCCCGGCCAGGGACTGTGTGAGGCACTGGAGGTACAATGGAGAAAACGAGTGGTTCCTGTCCCCGCAGAGCTCTCTGTCTAACGCAGGAGACAGGCACAAGCAGCAGCAACTATCACACCATGTGACTATGGCCACCATGAAGGAGCAAAAGGTGTTTTGGGAAGAGGGACACCTAATCCACTTTTGGAGTTGAGAAGTGACAGCTCAGCTACGACTTGAAGGCTGGTTAGAAGTTAGCCAGGGCCTTGGGGTGTGCCGCTGGCAAAGGACAGAGACGAAAGTCGCATGGCGGACTTCAGAAACTCTGAAAAGGCCGGGATGTGCACCCTTATGTTCACTGCAGTGTTATTTACAAAGGCCAAGAGTTGGAAGCAGCCCAAGTGCCCATCAGTAGATGAATGGATAAAAAAGCTGTGATACACTTACACAGTGGAATGCTACTCGGCCGTAAAAAAAAAAGAAGGAAATCTTACCTTTTGTGACAGCATGGACGGACCTGGAGAGCATTATGCTAAGTGAAATAAGCCAGTCAGAAAAAGATAAATACCATATGATTTCACTTACATGTGGAATCTAATGAACAAAATAAACTAACAAATAGAGCAGAAAGAGATGCCTAGATAGAGATCAGACTGACAGCTGCCGGAGGGGAGGGAGGCTGTGGGCGGGGTGAAAATGGTGAAGGATTAAGCAAAGGCAAAAAACTCAGAGGCAACAGCATGGCATCACCAGAGGGAAAGGGCCTGGGGAGGTAGAAGAGGGTAAAGGCAGGGCTGGGTGGCTGGACCTGGGGTGGAGAACACACAATGCAATACAAAGATGATGCAGTACAGATTCCTATATAATTTTATTAACCAATGTCACCCCAGTAGATTCAATAAAAATTTGTTGAAAAGAGCATATAAAAGAAATCACAGAGAAAACTAAAAAATGAAAAGGCCAGTATGGCCACGTCAGAATGTTATGAAGGCGATTTCAGCTATAATGTGGGGGCCTGATGTCTGGCGAAGGGGGAGGGTGGGGAGGGTGGCAGAGCTAATGGCCAAGAGACCCACCACAGAAGGAGGCAGTCCCAGAAATCCTGGGGACCAGGCTAGGGTCAGGGCAGGGCAGGGCGGGGAAGGGGGAAGGGAATGTGACGCAAGGAAGAGGGACTCACACCAGTAACTTTTGTATGTGGGGAAGAAAGTGGAGAATCTCGGCTGCCCCACTCTGTTCTGTTGTCCCCTTCCCAGTTCTTACGGCACAGAAGGGAGAAAAGAGAACCAGAAACATGTGGTTGAAGTGTCCCCAAGGCAGTGGAATCCCACAGAAAGGGGAAGTGGTAGTGGCCAGTCCTCCGACCCGGCAAATGCCAGCGGCCACCACTGCCTGCTCTGTGAGTGCTGTGGCGGCTGTCAGGTAGGGATCAGAGAACTTCCTGGGATCTGGAAGTTCTCTGCCTACCAGATCCACCCACTGCCACTTCCTCTGGCCAGGCTGCGAGAACACACAGAAGCCCAGAGCCGTTCTGAGACACGGCTGCCGCCTCTCCTCCAGCTGTCCCCTCTCCCGCCGGGTGGCATCTACAAGGCTTCCTGAAGAGCATCTCAGTCCCACCCACCCCCACCCTCGGCATTGATGCCTCTCTGTATCCGTCTGTCGACCTTTCGGTCCCAGCCACAGGCATAGGTTCCCCAGGTGGTCTCACGTGGCCCCGCATCTCCCAAACTCCTCTTCCCCAAGCTCTGCGATGAGTCCCTGCAGCAGCCCCACAGCCCTGTGGGAGGCTGGAAGTGAGGAGGGGTCAGAGCCACACCACTGCTGCCACCGCTCTCACCGCATCTCTCTGTCGCCACTCCTGCCTGAGTTTCCAATTCAGGTTCCCCCAGGAGGGTCCCCCTGTCCTCAAGGAGCTCCCCTTCCAGAAGCGCCATGGACCATGGGCAGAGCCACACCATGTAGAGTTCTCTGTGGTCTCCTGTGCAAACAGCCTCCTCTGCAAGCCTGGAAGTCTCTGAAGAGCAGAAACCACACCACCTCCTTCTTGGAATCCCCCCGCCTGGCAAAGTCCTGCTTAATATCAGACCGAGTCTACACCACCTCCCTGCTCCCGTCTGTGGGTGCCGCCTGGTGGGGCGCCACGACGGGCCACCACGATGGGCCACCTCTTCTGCCCTTCCACACACATGCTTACTGAGTCCTTACTGCACAGCAGGTCCTGCGCCAAAAGCAGCTGTGCTGTTATTCGGAGAGAAGGTATTCAGAGTTCACCAGAAAAGTCAGGCACAGCCCAGGCCTTAAAGAATCTCACAGAAGCCACACCTCTGTGCGTGCTAAGTGCCCCAATCAAAGGTGCATGAAAACAGGTGCTGCTGATGGGAGTGGAAGTGGGGGGCAACTTGACAAAACCAATCACCATTCTATAAACACATCTATTCTACTATTCCACCGGCCTGCTCTGTTTGGAGTCACATGGAGTTATAAGGACATTCAAAGCAGCCATTTCTGATGGAGAAAAATTGGAAACCAGCCAAAGGCCATCAACAGGGGTCAAACTAAATGAGCCATGATGTAAACATCCAGTGGACCACAGTTATCAGATATAATAAAGAGCTCTCTGTGCTGATACGAAAGGAACGCCGAGACACATGAGCACGTGACCAAAGTCACAAAATGATCCATTAATATGACCTCATGTCTTACGCACATAGAGCTGGACTCCTTTTTACAGCAATAACAGTTGGGGAGGAAAGTAGGAGAGGGACAAAAGGGGACTTTCCCCTTTCGCTTATGCATATGTACACTTCTCAGATCTTTGAATTTTTACTAATGTAACAGAACAAAAATACAAAGTAATTGATGCTGGAGCCGAGACAAGAATAGCCTAACGGGGTGCTTACCCACAAGTTCCTCTCTAACTCCAAGAAGGCCACTAAGTGAGGGAATAAACACACATCTTTCTCTCCGGCCTCAGAGATGGGGAGGCGGTGTGGAAGGTGCTGCAGGGTGCACTGGCACGAAGTCCCAGAGGCCAAGGCTCAATCCCAGCTCCGCTAGGCCTGCCTGGATGACCCTGAGAGGCCACTGAGCTTGCTCGGAGCAGTTTTCCCATTTGTACTGGACGGCAGAGAGGAATGGAACATGGACCTGAAAGGCCACAGACCAGACCAGGCTTGCCACCCATGGGCTGTGATCCTAGAGAAATCACTGACCCTCTCAGAGCCTCCTTTTCTTCTTCTTCTTCTTTATTTTTTAAAAAGAGGTGGAGAAAATAATATTATATACTCTCCCAGACGTCTGCAGGGATTAAATGATACCCTGTAGCTAAAGCGCTTAATATGCCCCTGCTGGTGTGACTCAGTGAACTGGGCGCCCCCAGTTGGGGGCATCGGAGAGGTTGCCAATCAATGTTTCCCTCTCTCTCTTTTTCCCTCCCTTCCCCTCTCTCTAAAAATAAACAAATAAAAATTTTTTTAAATAAAGAAAGTACTTAATACAGTGCCTGGTACATAACATGTGCTCATTAAACAACAGCTGCTATATCACTGCTGAGTGAGAGCAATAACACTGGCTGTGCCTATGTAATGAGGGTATTGAGAAAATCTAATGAGCTGTATGCAAGGGAAGAGCCCAGAAGTAGACAGCGGGATGCAAAAGCGAGAAGCACTTACATAAGGATTCCCTCCCACCCGAACCCCAAGCCTCAGCTACCAAACAGCGAAGAGCCCTAGCGCCGCAGAAGAACTGCGGGATGCCGTTTTTATTCACCCTTTGGACAAGATTCTAATCAGTTATTGACTTGGGTCCCCGCCTCAACTAGGCAGGAAGGAGCGAATCAGAAGGAGAAAGATGGGCCCACAGAAGTAGGCACTGACCTCTGCTAATAATACCCCAGCCACGGAGCCCTCAGACTCCTCTCAGCCCATCACTGGACCCCTTCGAACCTTCAGAACTCAGGTGTCCTGGCTCCTCGGGACACTCTGCAAGTGGACCCACCCTTCTCAAGGTCACAAAACCCAGCCCAGCTCCTCAGACTCTTCCAAACATCATCGCAGGGCACAGCCCTCCTCCAAACTAAACCACAAACCATGGGATCCTTTTTTCCCAGAAATTTTCACAAACATGCCTCCCCTCAGGATCCTTGTAAGATGCTTCCTCCCCATGCCTTCCTTCTCTACAAAATGCTCTCCTGCCGTCCCCCGGACTCCTCCTCACTGTCCCCATCCCAGGTCCCCTGGTTCCCCCGGGACACCCCTGACCCCCCTCCTCCAGTTCGGGGTTCTCCACCGGCCACCCTGCATACATCTCCGATCTCAGGGCCATCCCCCCTCTTCTCCACACCCCCAAACTGGAGTTTCTGCTCTCAAGGTCTTCCACACAGGCTCCTAAAGGCACGTCGTTGGGACCCCCTTCCCTGCAACTCGGCAGCCGCACACTCCAGGGCTCTCCAAAGTTTCCTCCTGAGCGGGGCGGGCACACACCATCATCCTGGAACCCCTCCAGACCCTCCTCCTGTTATCCCCGGTGTCCTCCCACAGCCATCTTTCGGTTCCCTCAGTCCAAACACTCCGAAATGCACCCCGTGTCCCAGGCTCTGTGACTTCCTCTCCGTACTCAGGCCTGGTCCCGGCCGGACCCCTCTCGCCCCTGGGGGGTCCCAAGTTCCCCCCGCCCCGTGCCAGCCCTGACGCCCCATCTGCCCCCCGGAGCCCATCAGACTTCACCTCCCACCCGCGCCTGGTCCGGCGGGGGTGGGTGTCACTCTGCCCCCGCCGAGATTTTGCGCAGTCCCACACAAGACCCTCCAACAACTTCCCTCAGCACCCTTGGCCGAGTTCTCCTGGGCCCCTCCAGGCCCCGAGGCCACTCTCGGGAACCCGCCATCCAGTCCGCCAACTCTTGCCTCTTCCAGCCGGCTCTGGTCCCCTGCGCCCCTCCTCTCAGCCGGCCGCGATCGGGCCCTCCCGCCCCTGGGCGCCCCGCCCGCCTCGAGGCGCCCCGGCGCCCCCAGGACCCTCCCCGGACGGCCCCTTACTCCAGCTCCCGGCCGGCTGCGGCCCCCTCCCACCACACCCCCCCGCGGCCGTCCCGGCGGCCATTGCTCCAAGATGGCGGCGGCGGCGGCGGCGGGTGAGGCCGGGTCGGGCCGGGCCGGGCGGGGGGTCGGGGGTCCGAGGCGGCGCTCACCTGCAACTCGGCGCGCTCGGCCTCCCAGCGGGCCTTCTCCGCCTCGAAGCGCGCCCACTCGTGCTGTATAAAGTGTAGGATCCCAGGCAGGCTCAGGGGCTCCGGTCCCGCCGTGGGCCCGGGGCTGCCCCCGCCGCCGCCTCCCTTAGCAGCCGGGCCGGGCCCGGGGGCGGGGGCAGAGACCGGGACCGCCCCCGTCGGGCCGGGGCCCGCGCCCGAGCCGAGCGGGCGGCAGGAGGAGGCAGCGGCGGCGACGGCAGCAGCCGCTCGCTCCTCCATCATGGAGGCCCCGGGCCGGCCCGCGCGCCCGCTGTGCCTCGCGCGCCTGCGCGGCCGCGCCAACCCCCCGCGCGCGCGCTCGACGGGGGCCGGGCTGGGGTGGGGGGGGTGTGGTGACGGGAACGAGGCCGGGCGCGCGCCTCGCCCACCCGGGTCGACCCCGAAGGCGCGCGCGCGCGCGTGGGTGGGAAGGGGCGGGAAGGGGGCGCGCGCCCCGACGAGGGAGAGCCGGACGTTGGGGAGGGACAGCTTTCTGCCCTCCCCGCACTTTGCCCCCCAAAGAGAGTCTAACCCTCTCCAGACTCAATACCATTCTCCTCAACCATCGCTGTCACTCTGAGATAAAGGGCGACCACCAGCTGTGGCCCCATCCTCACTGATTCCTGGCCCAAGTCGGTTGTCATGGTAACCCCTCCCCAGCCTAGAACACCCCCAGGCTCCTCGCCCCTACACTTTTGTGTTTAGGGAGCGCCAAACGTCTCCTGTCTCTGCACCAGGAGGTTACTAAGGCAACCTAAGTCTCTGGTGGTCCTTCTGCCCCTACCCTCATTGGTTACTATGGCAACCCCACCTAGCACTCAGGTAGAAAGGACCCCAGCCCCAAGGACACTGATTATTGAAGGAAACACCTCTTTCCCAACCCATCCCCCCAACCACCCAGTTGGCATTACCATGGTAACCATCTCTCCTCCTTTCCAATGGTGGGAGGTCCATGGACCAAACCAACCAGGTATTTTTATTTAGAGGCGAAGATGCTCTGCTGAGGAGTAGTTGCTATGGTTACAGGGCCTGACCATCCACAGGAAGGTGGGACACAGGCAAGGCCCAGTCCTGGTTACTATGGTAACCGAGGCAGTACCCCTTCCAGTGACCCTAGGAACCAGCACCACAAAGGTAGGGGACGGTTTAAGATTGTCCTTCAGGATGGAGTGTGGCTAGGGAAGTGGTTGTCATGCTAATAGCGTCTGTCACTTCTAGCCCTACCTTTCTGGACACATTCATGAGAGAGGGATGGCTATAGGTTGCCATGATAACTGACACCCTTCCCACCTATTCCTAAGATGCTCCAGGTAGTGTCTGAATTTATGGGACTTCACGATTCCCTGGCCATTGCCATTGTTGTAGGTAAGACGAATCGTGTTCTACTGTGCAAAATTGGCTGATTTGGGGTTTTCCGGTTCTCCTTCCTCAGCAGTGCAGCTGAGCTGGACTGAAACTGCCCCTCTGGTGCTCCCCCGACCTGCAACGTAGGAGGTAAGAAGTCTCTCAGTGTCATTAGCATTCACGTGGACTGGACACTGCCCTTTCCTTGTCCCCAAGGGCTTTCCCACATATCTCATCTTATCTACCTGCACATTCCCCATTCTATAGATGCAGCAGCTGAGACTCAGGCCAGATCAGAGGTCAGACCAGGTGAGCCAGGCCTGAAATGCGCCTGGACCCACTCACATTGTTTCGTGGCGCATGGAGAGACAGAGTCTTCTCTTGTCTTCTTCCCTGACCACCTTTCCTAAAGCGAGCCCCTGTTTTCGTCTGCCACGGCCCTGCTGGTTTCTCTTCCCATCCGTGTATTGTTTTCCTGCCTCTGGAGCTCCTGCTCCGGGCCTGCCTGGTTCATCCCCTGTCCCTGGAACACGGGGTCAGTCAATAAATAGCACAGAGGACACTCAATAAATAGCCCCGTTGAGTTAGTGAGTTGAATTCATTAATGTGCCGTATTCAGCTTTGAAAGCGCTGGTCAGGTTAGAGCTGGGGAAGGCTCGTGGAAGGTAGGCCCAAGGGAGACAGTAGAATTGATCGAATGGGTTAGAGCACAACTCCGGAGAGAGCTTCTTAGTTCAGATCCCGGGTCCGTCACTTTCCAACCGTGTGACGTTGAGCAAGGGACTTCATCTCTCTGTGCCTCAGTTTCTTCATCTTTAAATGTGGTCACAGCTAAACGATTAAACAAGTTAATATGTGTAACGTACTTAGAACAGGGCCTGGCACATCATGAGCAGCTAGAACCCTCGGACCTTCAAAAATCATCATTTCATCCACCTTGCCTCACCGAAGGGGTTTTGAACCCTTACAGTTAAGGAAGCCAAGGCTGAACTTTGTCGGGGTTCTGGACGATTCCTTTCTCTGTTCTCTTCGGTCCCCTCACTCAGTAGGTGGCACCTCCTCGTCGAACCATTGTACCCTGTGTTCTCTGAGGACCCAGCTCCTGTCCTCTGTCCTGCTGGGTACATTTTGGCCCAAGAGCAGCCGGACAGCATGGCCAGAGCCAGGGCCCAGAGGGCGGAAGCCTGGGTTCTGGTCCCCACATCCGTTAAGTCGGAGCCACAGGTTCCTTATCTGAACAACTGGAGCCACTCGTTCATTCCCACGTATTTATTCAGCACTTGCCATGTGCCAGGAAACAGACAAAACAATAAACAAGATAAGTAAAATCAATGTGATAACTACCAGGGGAGAAAAATAACTCAGGGATGGGGCAGAGGAAGTATATGAATGACAGGGAGGTGTATTTTTAAATAGGGTGGCCAAAGGAAGGGCTCACTGGACAGGTGACATTTGAGCAAAGACCCGAAGGCGGGTGGTGGGGGGAGCCATGCAGTTACCTGCAGGGGGTGAGCATCCAGGCTGAGGGAACCGTCAGTGCTGGGACAGGAGTGGCCTGGGTGTATTTGAAGAACGGCATGTGGCCGGTGTGGCTTTAGCTGAGTGAGCGAGCCAAAGAGGGCAGGAGATCACATGGGGCCTCATGGGCCACAGCGAAGGCTTTTCCTTTGAGTGATTCCACGCCACCGAAGGGTTTGAGCAAACGCAGGACAGGACCTAATTCAAGTTCTGACAGGGCCCCTCTGGGCTCTGAGTGGGGAACAGATGGCAGGGGACATGGTTGGAGTGAGGATGACCTCTTTAGAAGATTCTAAAAGCATCTCCTGGGCCTCTGTGTACCTAAGCCCTCGGATTCTAAGATGTTTAAGGCTCCGAAGATTCTGTGGTTCCAAAGGTTTCTTCCACCCACAATAAGAAGAGTTCTGTGAGGTCGTGGGTGTTGCATGTCTCTGTGTGTCGCGTGTCCCCTGCTGTGACCCTAGTACTTAAAACAGTGCCTGACATGTTGCAGGGGAGCTCAGCAAGCAGGTGCTGAAGGACTGAAGGAGAGAGGGGTCTACCTAAGGTCCAGAGGCACTTCCTGGGTTCTAAAGATTAAGAAATTCTTAAAGCACGACTCAGATTCTTAAGTGACACCCAAGCTGGGTCAGGGAAGGACAGGGAGGACTGGGACAGGTGGAGGGGGGCAGGAAGGCGTTCCTGGTGGGAAAGACAGGGGAGACAGGACGACCAGCTCAGGGCCCCAGGCACGGGGACCCGAGTGAGCTTTACAGACACACGGAAACCCTGAGCCTGGCCATCTTCTTCCCCAAGTGCATTTGCAGTGCCCAGCTGTGTGCTAGGAGCACAGTGGTAGGGGAGAGAGCCCTGGCTCTACCCTCCTGGGTCTAGTCGGGCAGACAGACCCGTCCCTAGACAGTGATGAACCAGAATGAGCAGTGCTGAGGTGGGGGAGCCCAGAGGGGACCTCTGACCCAGCCTGGGGTTCAGGGAGGGCTTCCTGGAGGAGGGGCCACCGGAGCTGTGCCCTGAAGCATAAGTAGGAGCTCTCCAGCAGAAAACAGGCATGGGGAAAGGGTTGTTTGAGAGGAAACTCTTCTAGGTGGAAGGAACAGGATTTGAAAAAGATTAGAAATAAGATCTATTTGAAGAAAAGCCCAAGGTGGCTTAGGCACAGGGTTTGAGGAGGCATGGCCAGAGATGGGGCTGGAATGGTGGGTGGGCCAGGGCGCTGTCACACAAGGCCTCGTGGGATGGTGTAAGAAACTTAAAACTTTCACCCTAGGGCACTGAGGAGCCTCTGAGCAGGGAGGGAGGGGTCATAGTTGTGCTTTACGAAGACCCTCTGGCTGCCTGGAGGAGGGGAGGCTGGGTGGAGATCTGGATGGACCCAGGTGGAGGGGGGCTATGTGGGAATGGGGGGGAAGGCTCAGAAGTATGTAGGAGCTAGGAAGATTAGCTGGGTCTCTAATGTCCCCCTCCCTGGGAGGAGCAGAAACCTATGAAAATCCATGGGGAACTTTTTTGCATTTCTGCTCAGAACCCAGAGAGTTAGTTACACCTCCTGGGCTGGAGACCAGCCAAATCTGCGAGCAATGCTGGGGACAGGGAGACAGCGCCATCTGGGGGTTGCTTAGGCGTGTGACCAATGGATGGGGGGAGGGAGTCCGAGCAACCTCTTTCAATGCAGCCCATCCCATTAAAAAAAAACAACACCATTCATATTGTGATAAAACACATGTAACAAAATTTATCATCTTAACAAGTTGAAGTGTATAGTTTAGTAATATTAAGAATTATTCACGTTTTATCTTGCAAACTTTTTCATCTTGCAAAATTGCAACTCTAAACCCAGTAAACAACTCCCCCTTTCCCCTTCCTCACAGCCCCTGGCAGCCACGGTTGTACTTCCTGTTTCTATTTACAAAACAAAACAAAAAAAATAGTGGCCAACATAAAAACTGGGATAATTTTCATTTAAGAAAGCATTTGTAACTTTTTTTTAAAAGATTTTATTTACTTTATCTTTAGACAGAGGGGAAGGGAGGGAGAAAGAGAGGGAGAGAAACATCAATGTGTGGTTGCCTCTTGTGTGCCCCCTACTGGGGACCGGACCCGCCACCCGGTCATGTGCCCTAGACTGGGAATCCAACCCATGACACTTTGGTTCAGAGGCGGACACTAAATCCACTGAGCTATAGGAGCCAGGGCCTAACTTTTCTTGTAAGACCAAAACAGTCTGGCTGACGATCAGAAAAGAGATGCCTGGATGGCACAGGCTTTGAGGAAGTGAGGAGGGCGCAGCAGGGGAGGGGTTTGAGGGCCAAGCGAGGGGTAGGATGTGGGGGGACCAAAGAGAGATCAGGGGTGGCTTCCTGGAGGAAGGGATGGTAGATCGGAAGGTGCAAGTTGGGCTTGGAATGCGGTTCTGGGCGTTTGTTTATAAGTGAATGAGAAGTTGACAATGAACAGAAGGACAGGACTGAACAAGAAGGGAAGGTGACTCATTTGATAAAAACACTGAGTACCTAATGCGTACTTGACTTTGTGCTGAGCGGCCTTGGGGACCCAGCAGTGACCAAGATAGGCTCCTCATGGGTCTCACAAATGGAAGGAAAGGATGGATCCCCACACAGTAATACCTTAGAATGGTGGGGCTAGGGTAGGGGAATGGGGGTGGGAGAATGGGGCGCTGAAGGGGTCCCTAATGGGGTGTGCGATCCAGCCGGGGAGGCCAGGGAGGGGTGCCCGGAGGAGGGGAAGTCGGAGCTGCAACCAAACAGGGAAAAGGCTGGTAGAGAAGGGCAAGGCTGAGCATGGGTCGGAGAGGTTGCTGACAACCAGCTCCAACCTCCCTCCGCTTTCATTCCCACCTCCCCAGGATGTCCCAGAGGCCCAGCTAGGGCCTGACTTCGGCCCCATGCGGCTCACCCGCTGCCAGGCTGCCCTGGCGGTCGCCATTACCGTCAACCTCCTGGTCCTCTTCTATGTCTCGTGGCTGCAGCAACAGCCGAGGAATTCCCGGGCCCGGGGTCCCCGCCGCGGATCTGTTGCCGGCCCGCATGTCACCATCCTGGTGCGGGAGTTCGAGGCCTTTGATAACGCGGTGCCTGAGCTGGTGGACTCTTTCCTGCAGCAGGACCCAGCCCAGCCGGTGGTGGTGGCAGCTGACATACTCCCTTACCCGCCCCTGGCCCTACCCCGCGTTCCCAATGTTCGCCTGGCATTGCTGCAGCCCGCCCTTGACCAGCCCGCCACGGCCTCGCGCCCCGAGACCTATGTAGCCACCGAGTACGTGGCCCTGGTTCCCGATGGGGCGAGGGCTGAGACACCAGGCCAGCTGGAGCGCATGGTGGAAGTGCTCCGGGCGGGAGGCGCACGCCTGGTGGCCGCCCCGGTTGCCTCAGCCAGCCCTGCTCGGTGCCTGGCCCTTAACGTCAGCCTGCGGGAGTGGACAGCGCACTATGCCCCGGCGCCCTCCACACAGCGCTGCGACGCCTTGGAAGGGGACGCTGTGGTGCTCCTGCGCGCGAGAGACCTCTTTAACCTCTCGGCGCCCCTGGCCCGGCCGGTAGGCACCAGCCTCTTCCTGCAGACAGCCCTGCGTGGCTGGGCAGTGCAGCTACTGGACTTGACCTTCCCCGCGGCACACCAGCCCCCACTGACCACGGCCCATGCGCGCTGGAAGGCGGAGCGCGAGGGGCGCGCGAGGCAGGCTGCGCTGCTTCGGGCGCTGGGCATCCGCCTGGTGAGCAGGGAGGGCGGGCGCCTCGAGTGGTTCGGTTGCAGCAAAGAGACACCTCGCTGCTTCGGGACCGTGGTGGGTGACACACCCGCCTACCTGTACGAGGGGCGCTGGACGCCCCCATGCTGCCTGCGCGCCCTGCGCGAAACAGCCCGCTACGTGGTGGGCGTCCTGGAGGCGGCCGGAGTGCGCTACTGGCTCGAGGGCGGCTCCTTGCTGGGGGCAGCCCGCCACGGGGATATCATCCCATGGGACTACGACGTGGACCTGGGCATCTACCTGGAGGACGTGGGCAATTGTGAGCAGCTACGGGGGGCCGAGGCCGGCTCAGTGGTGGACGAGCGCGGCTTTGTGTGGGAGAAGGCCATAGAAGGCGACTTCTTCCGCGTGCAGTACAGCGAGAGCAACCACCTGCACGTGGACCTGTGGCCCTTCTACCCCCGCAATGGGGTCATGACCAAAGACACGTGGCTGGACCACCGGCAGGATGTTGAGTTCCCCGAACACTTCCTGCAGCCCCTCGTGCCCCTGCCCTTTGCCGGCTTCATGGCTCAGGCGCCTAACAACTACCGCCGCTTTCTGGAGCTCAAGTTTGGCCCTGGGGTCATCGAGAACCCTGAGTACCCCAACCCGGCCCTCCTGAGTTTGGCAGGAAGTGGTTGAAGACCTGACTCCCGCTCCTGGGGTCAGGGAAACTGTCCTTTGTTTTGGTGTCACTGGCATTTGGTCAACGGGCAGGGGATGCCGCTGCCCTGGAGGGCCCAGCACAGTCCAGGACATCCAAGTCGTGCCCTGCCCAAGATTTCCAGGAACCCTGGGCTCCCCTGCTGGGACACAGTTTTGGAAAGAGGGAGAAAGAGTGTATATAGGCTCTGAGGCCAAACTGCCGCGATTCAACCCGTGGCTCTACCACTTAACTAGTTAAGTGGCCCTGGGTGAGTGTCCCGGTTTCTCTGTTCCTCAGTTCCCACCAGGATTCAGTGCGTGCCCTGCGTATCTAAGCAGTTAACAGAGCCCCCCACACACACACTTGGCTGCTGGGGTTGCTTCTACCACTAGAGGGCGCCTCTGCCGCACTATGGGGCCAAGGGAACAGTAAGCCCAGGAATTATGTTCCGTAGTTTTATTTTATTTTTGTCTCTTGAGCCTTTGGTCTTCTCTCTAAGCCCCTGTGTCTGGCGGGACAGGATAACTAGCTCTCCTTCCAGAATGCCACTTCCTTCCCTCCTGGGAGAGCCCCGTGCGGTGCATGCAGCCCTTAACCCCATCTTGCAGAGGAGGAAATGGGCTCAGAGCTCCGAGGGGCAGCTGTGGTTAAGAGTGCGGCTCTGGATCCAAGGCCCGCTCTTTTTTTAACTGTAACCTCATTGTTTTAGCTCTCTGCACCTGTTGCGCTGCTTGCACAGTGGGGTCAACCATTATCACAGCTGACATTTACTGAGCACTAGCTGTGTACCAGCCATTGTTCCCGGTGCTTCACGCAGATTAATGGACTCATCCCCCTCCTCGACCCTCCCAAGTGACAGCTGCTACTATTTCCATTTTACAGATAAGGAAAATGAGGCCAGAACGGTGAAGTCACTTGCCGAAGGCCAGACAGCTTAGAAAGTGGCAAAATGGGAACTTGAACCCAGGCTGTCAGTCTGGACCCACATTGACAAGACCCAGGGCGTCCCTCTCTAGGACTTGTACCCAAGAGGGCCTCTTGTCACCGACCAGGGAAGATGATGGCTGCTTTTGTGTGTGTGTGTGTGTGCGTGCGATTATGCACCTAAGAATAAACACTGAAATACTGTCTGGGCGTTTCCCCAATATGCGTATCAATCAATTATATACAGGTTCTACTATCATTCTGTATGTTGGTAGTAAGGCTTAAATTACTTCATTTTTTAAATTAAAAATCAATATAGAAGTTTTTGAGTTCTCGCCTCATCCCAACGACTTGTCACGCATGCCCTCTGGGTGTGTGCACCTGGTTTTTGAAGCCACAGGCTCTGAAGTGGGAGACGGGAGTTCACACCCCAGCGCTGCCGCTTCCTCCCACTGCCAGCCGAGCCAGGGTGCGGTGACTGTCTTCTCTGCACCTCTGCTTCGCACCTGCGAAATGGGGGTAATGAGAGTGCTGGCCCCACAGGGGTGCTGTGAGGCACTGCAGTGGTAAAAGGCCCAGGGAATCAGGGTTGCATTTGGATTCTGGCGAGGCCACCTAGTTTCTTTGTGACCTCAGGCAAGTCACTGCCCCTCTGACCCTATAGATTGGGGGGGCGGGGGGACGCGGATTGAAGTGTGAAGCCCTTACGGAAGGACCAGCCAGAAAAGACAAATACAAATTTGGCCCAGTCTCCTGAGGCTCAGATGTCCAAAGCCCAACTTCTTATAACGCAGCCTCTGTTCTTAATGCACAAATAGCCGGCAAAGAGACTGTTGGGTTCCCATCCATGGAGCATTCTGGAAACACGGTGATGATTTGGGCCATCACTTGTGGTTAGGCGGTACTCTTGGTCCTTGGAAGGCATGGCCCATGGGTGGAGGATGTCTTATATACAGGGCATCACACACAGTAGTGTCCCTTGTCGCATACCATTTTCAAATGTCCCCTTGGACATTCATGAAGTGTAGGTGATGTTCAAAATATTTTGCAACTGGTGTGGTAATATAAAGTAATATATAAATCAACATATGCATCAGGGATTTTAAATATTTCTTTTTAATTCTCAGAGTAATGAAAATGACCTATCTATAGACTGATAATTCTTTAAGGTATTTGCCAAGAATGTAAGTTGAAGCTCAACTCATTCTTAAGTTATTTAATGATTTTATTTCATTTAGAAATCGGTGTGCTTTCTTAATTGACACAGCTGTATATATGTATATACATAAAAGAATATATCATAAATTAGCTGTGATTTGATAAGGGAACCACTTCAAACACTTCTAGCCACTTCCCATAAAATTGTGAATCATTAGATGACTTAAGACTTCAATAAAGAATTTCTTAATATCAACTGTAGTGTTTTGATGTTTTTTTCCTCTCATCACTGTTTCTGAACTAATAGCAGTTACATTAAAAACTTTTCTAGCCCTGAGAATAAAAAAAAATAAAAACATTTGAAAACAAAAAACAAAAAAATGTTTCTAACCCTTGTAGCATCTGCTAGTTTTGTACAGTCAATATCTTTATTATCAACTAAGTAATGATGTGATAGAAAACCCATCCCAGCAATTGACTTGAACTAATGAGTTTTTATTACAATTTGTATTGTTAAATTTCACGGCTTTCTCAATTGTTCTCATACTATTAATCAGCCAGAACAGAGGTATTTCAATATTTTAACCAGCACAACCATACTAGCTCATACTCAGTAAATTTGTAGTCTTACTTTAAAAAACTCTGGTTAAGAATTATCCAAGCCCAGCACTTAACTCTCTTTCCATGCAAACACAAAGTCCATTTTGTAAGGTTTGAATAAGTTCTGAATTTTCCAGAAAGTGCAGCTTCCATGTAAAATGGGGAAGCTTGTATCGTGTTTTGTTCAAAACTTGGCCAGAGATCATCAGCCAGTTCAGAAAACCGTGTTCCACGTGGCTCTTGGTAATTAGACACCAATACCGCGTGTTTCCCGCCATGTCGGGAGCTGCCTACGGCACATCAGCTCGCTGTCTTCTTTGGTTCTGGGGACATGGTTCCACACATCCCCATATCGAAATGCATATTATAAATTACTGTCCTGTTACGTCTCCTTTTTATTGGAGTTAGAACAATATAGTGATTGTGGAGTGTTTTTAGATTTATTTTATTATTTTTTTTAGAGGGGAAGTGGGGGAGAGAAACATCAACCTGAGAGAGAAGGTTGCCTCTTGCACACCCCCAGTGGGGGACCTGGCCTGCAACCCACGCATGTGCCCTGACTGGGAATCAAACCCGCCACATTTAGGTTTGCAGGTCGGCACTCAATCCACTGAGCCGCACCAGCCAGGGCTAGCGATTGTTTTCAAAATCACGTGCAATTGGGTTATATTATCTATGAAGTTTATTTCAGAAGAGCCAAGAGGACTTTCCCTGAGCTGACATTCAAGCCAGCACATGCCCTGGTGTGGCCATGCAGGTGGTTTAAACACAAAAACATTAAATTATGGATTATTAATCCACTGGCAAGAGGTCACCGCCAGGAGTCCCCTATTATTGCCCTGCTGGCTCTCTCTGGAGCCCCCTGGGCCTCCCCTGACCCAGTAGCCACAGGATTAACACTGGACACAGTGGGAGGGAAGGGGGCCCTGTCCCAGGTGCCACTGGATGGGACAATGCACTTGCAATGCAACTTGTAAATACGTTGCATGTTGCCCCATACGAAATACGTGCTGCGGGAAGCGGACAGCACACGAAGACCTGTATTCAAACGCACCATTGGGCACAATAGCCCCAAACTGGAAACCACCGTTAACACGTGGGTACATCCAGATGATGGAATACGCCTTGGCGATTAAAATAAAGGAGGAAAAGGGACTGAACTGCTGATCCCGTGCAAAACCAACGAACTCCCAACGCATCATGTTAAGCAAAAGAAGACGGGTGCAAAAAGCTACATACTGTGATTCCACAGATGTGAAACCCTAATTCCTAGTGTCCTGGAGCAGAGCAGCGGTGGCCTGGGCCTGGAGCGAAGACCGTAGAAGGAGCCCGAGGAAGTGCGGGGCGGTGGGGGTAGCGTGCACCTTGGTGGTGGTGGGTTTTCATGAATGTGTGCATCTGTCAAAACTCATCTGTCTACTTTAACGGATGTGGTTTATCATGTGTAGTTTCTACCTCAATAAGGCTGACCTGCAAAAAGCAGGTATAGGGAGCGTCCAACAGGCCTAGAAACACTGTCGCCAGGAGAGACAAGGCTGTCATTTCCTTGTACTTGCTTGCCCTCCCCACCCCACCCCCAAACTGCCACTCTGAGCCTAGAGCCCAGGCCCCAGCTCAATCTGGGGTCAGCCTGAGCCCTCCCTCCCAAGCCAGGCTCCTTGGAAGGAGCAAGAGGGCTGTCGCAGTAATGAGAGGGTGAGGGCAATGGAAAAAAGGAGACGAAGGTGGGAGCCGGCCTGGAGAGTAGCCATCCAGATGCTTTTTCTTCTCTTATGTAGCCTTCACCTTCGGGTGAGGCTTAACAGTCATCGTCACCTGAGGGTAAAACTCAGCAGTGCTTGCCCAAGGTCATAGAGTTGGCAGGTGGCGGAAGAGGGATCTGAACCAGCCCTGTTACAGCCAGGCAGCTCTGTAGCTGGAGCCCAGTTCATTGAGTGCCTACTGCGCACCAGGTGCTGTGCCGCGCTCTGGGCACACGGCAGTGAATGGGACTAAGGCTGCTCCCTCATGCAGCGCACGTCTTAGTGGCAACCAGGTCTAGGAGTCACTGAGCCCCTGTCCGCGCTGAGTAGGCTTGAGATGGTTCCAGTCTTTCTCTATGACCTAGATCAGCGTTGTAGGCCAATTAGTGGTATGTGATCAGCCAAAAACAAAAACAAACAAACAAAAAAAAGGAACAGAAAAAGTGGCTACACTACTGTTTGGTGGAACTTGGCCCAGTTACATATTCTTCATGCGTACATATGTTGTATGTGAAGACGGTATATGCAAATAAGCATTAATTAGAAAATGTGGGGATAAGCAATGATGACAAGCAAGGATGATAATGCATTCACTCCCAGCTCCCTCCAAAAACTCCACTGATTTCCCCAAGAAGCATTAAAACACTCTTTAACAGCCCTGGCTGGTGTGGCTCAGTGGATCGAATGCCGGCCTGTGACCCAGGGGGTCGCCAGTTCGATTCCCAGTCAGGGCACATGCCTGAGTTGCGGGCCAGGTCCCCAGTGGGCGGCACGTGAGAAGCAACCACACGTCGATGTTTCTCTCCCTCTTTCTCCCTCCCTCCCTTCCCCCGCCCCCGCTCTGAAAATAAAGATAAAATCTTAAAAACAAACAAACAAAACCAAAACACTCTTAAACACTTCTGTAACAACCCACCAAGGATTTTGGCATAATAGAAAGCATTGGAAAAAAGACAATTACTTAAGTATTTGACACCTAACAAACTCATTAGCTGCCTATGTCCGTACGCAATATATAAGCTTGCCCAGAATCAGATAGGAGTTGTTATTTCCACACTGCAATGCTCCTGAGGGTAACTAAACTGAAAAAAAAAGATGCTGAACGTAATCAAGATACTGCCTATTGCACCCAGACTGGAGAAATCCACACAGAGACCTAGGGAGATAATATCAGCCATGCGTAACACGCCCCAGGAACATGCGAGCCAGGGTCCTGTTAGAACGTGTGAGCCGCAACTGGAGTCATCCACATCCTGGGCTCGCACGGGATTTAAAATAGTTGCAAAACAGGTTTTTCATTCAACTAGCAAACTTGGGGGGAAAGGTGGGGGGAAAAAGAGCAAATTGTTATGGGAAGTATCTGCAGTGAGAGTTCCGATACCAAGGGGTACCCTCATTCTTATGTAGGTGGTTACAGTGGAATTTCTTCTGACGAGTTGTACATTTTTTAACTGGAAGAGAATATACGCAGGGTAAAGTGCGCACAGCTTCAGTGTACGTGTTAACTGACTTTTCCAGATGTTTGCGTCTGTGTAGGCATCACCCATATTGAGACACAGACTTGCTGTGTCACAGAAGCTCCCCTTGCGCCTCTTCCCAGTACAGAAGCACCCCAACAGGCTACCCGCTGTTCTGATTTCTCACCACAGAGCAGTTTAGCCTGGCCTGTGCCTCCATATAAATGGAACTATACAGTACGTACTGTTTCTGGCTTCTTTCACTCAAAATATTACCTGTGAGATGCCTCCAAGTTGAGTACAGGTGACCCTTGAAAAACACGGGGTAGGGGAGTTAGGAGTCCTGACACCCCCACCCCCCCAGTAAAAAAAATCCATGTATAACTTTTGACTCCCTCAAAACTTAAGTTTGTCTCTCAGTATTTGTGGTGGGCTGGTTCCAGGATCCCCTGGGGCTACCCAAGCCCCAGATGCTCAAGTCCCTATGTATCATAATAGGGTATGGCTCCGGGTGGGGCTATACAGTAGGCGCTCCGCATCCAGGTTCCCAACCACATCGGAACAGTGCAGGTATTTATTGAAAAAAGTCCACACGTAAGTGAACCTTCGCAGTTTGGACCCGTGTTAAGGGTCAACTGTTATATCAACACTTGCTTTTTCTTGCCGAGGTGGCTTCGATCACACGAATAATTGTCCATTTATCCAAGGGACTTCTGAATTTCGGCCACTATAAAGACAGCAGCTATAAATTTTGTGTACTGCTTTTTGTGGGAACGGTTTTCATTTCTCCTGGATAACTGAGCTGTATGGTGTGTGCAAAGTGTGTATTTTAACTTGATCTGACTGTCTAGATATTTTCTTTGATTTGAGAGAGAAAGAAAGGAACTTTGCTTTGTTGTTACACTTACTTATGCATTCATTGGCTGAGTCTTGTATATGCCTTGATGGGAGACTGAACCCACAGCCTTGGGGTATCAGGCCACTGCTCTAACCAACTGAGCTGCCTGGCCAGGACCTTGCTAGCCATTTTCAAGAGTGACTGGACCAAGCTGCATCGCCACCAGAGATGCATGGGCTCTGTCCAGCTGCTCCGCATCCCCATCAGCACATGGTGTTGTTTTTGTCTGTCATCATTGCAGTAGGTGCGGGCAGCGGCATCTTGTGGCGGTTGCGCAGGGGGTTGATGGACAGACAGACATTTCCATGAAGTCCAATTTATCCTGTTTGTCTTTTGTTTATTTGTGTGTGGCTAGTGCTTTTAGTCAAATTCTTAACAACATCTGACTCAATATCCCTGACAATTTTATCGCTAAAAAATGTCCTCTGGAGTGACAGCAGTGTTTGTCCTCAGCCTCCCCCTACCCAGAGTTCTTGGGACAGGGTGGGGTGTACCACGGAGTCACAGCGTGAGCACACGCGCGCGCACGCGCACACACACACACACACACACACACACACACACAGAGCTGCAGCCGCCAAAGTAACCAGCAAAGGAGCCAGCACACGTCAGAACGTCCTTCCTCTCAAAAAGGGCAGAACTCCACATGGTGACCTGTGGCCCGTGTCCTGAGATGGGGAGGCCAGGTGGGCTCCCAGGATGAGGCGTAGAGGACGCTACTTCTCCGTCTTGCTATTTCCTAGCCTTGGGTCAGGGCAAGAATTGAGGACCGGGGAGACTTGGGGAGACATTCACGCCCACATACACATATATCCCAGCAGCGAAGCCCCCCAGACCTGGGGTTGGGAAGGGAGTCTGGGGCCCCTGGTTCCCCGGAGTGTGTGGGCAGGGCTCTCAGAGCCCAGGTTTGTCCGTTTATCCATCCCTCGTGATCCTAATGTTCAAGTGCTCCATCAGGGCAGGGAAGATCCTCACTGGGGCTTACATGACTGATTCCTTCTCGAAGGTGTCAGCATTCCCAGCATGTCCTGGGTGGTGTTTGAGGAGGGGATTCCCCTCCTCGACGGGGGCTGGCAGCGCGTCCAGGGGCGTCTCGCTCTTCACGTGGGTCAGCTCGGGCACTGAACTCTTAGCCTCTGACCGATCCATGTAGTGTTGGAGGAGTCCCGCCCCAAAGGCGTCACCTTCCACATTGAGGATGGTACAGGACCGATCCCTGAAGGGGGAGGCAGTGAGGGGGAAATGAGTAGGGGGGGAGGGGTCGGGGCCCACCCCTCCCCCAGGGAATCATGAAGACCCCATCGCTTCCTCCTACACAGAACCCTGTTCTACAGCTGGAGACCCAGAAGGTCATCCCTCCATCCTCCCACGATGCCAAGTACCCCTTCTTCCTAGATCCTCAAAGATCTCTTTATCTGGAACCCCAGAAGCCCCCTACATCCCTTCTTTCCCCTGGAAGCCAGAAGTGTCCCATCATATTTCCTCTGCCTTTGAACCCCAAGGATCTCCGCCTCCCTCTCTGGACCCCAATGACCCTTCTCCCAAGAAAATGCAAGATTTGTCCCTTCTGGAACCTCAAAGTCACCCTGTCCTTTTCTTGGAGCCCCAGAAGACACTCCACCCCTCCCCTTCCCCCTGAAACACTGAGTTCTCCTAAGGCCTTTCTCCTTCCTAGAATCCTAAGAGTATTCTTCTTCCCGCTTTAAGATTTCTGCGTACGTGAGTGTGTAGATGTGACGTTTTAGAAAATGGAGCTGCAACTCACGTACTATAAAATTCACCCTTTAAAAGTGTACAATCAGTGGTTTTTAGTATCGTCAGAATTATGCAACCATCACCACTATTGAATTCCAGAATATTTTTACCCCTCCAGAAAGAGCAACCCACACCCACTGAGCAGTGATCCCCCATTTGCTGCCATCCCCCAGCCCCAGATGACCACGAATCTACATTATGTAGATTTGCCTGCTCTGGACATTTCACAGAAATGGCATCACAGACTATGTGGCCCTTGAGGTCTGGTTTCTTTCCCTCAGCACCATGTTTTCAAGGTTCATCCACATGGTCACATATCTGTTATCAGCGCCTCATTCTCTAGTCCATTTTATGGACTGGTGACATTTTGTTTATCTGTTCATCAGCTGAGGGACGCTTGGGTTACTTTTACCTGCTCGCTATTATGAATAGCGATGGATAGAATAATATATTATGAACAACTGTGCACAAGTTTTCTGGACATGTTTTCAGTTCTCTTAGCTATACTTCTGGGTATAAACCTAGGAGTGATAGTAAGACATATGGTAATTCTATACTCAACCTGGAACGAAACTGTTTCCAGTCTTTCATGCTCTTACTAGCTTAGCGGTGATAGCTAACAATTCGTATGCAGCACTTACTGCTTACTCGGGGCCCCCATAAGGGAGTTGCACGTATTAAGTCATCTAATGTCAAGGAGAGAATATTCTTTCCGTTTTACAACCAGAGACACTGGGACAGAGAGATGAAATACTTGCCCAAGGTCACACTAGCTAGTAGTGGTGCACTGGGATTGGAACACCAGCAGCCTGCCATGAGTCCACGCTGTTACCCACGGCGGCACACGGCCTTTCTGGGGTTCTTCTTAGAAGCCCCAAGATCCCTTCCTTCACTTCCACTGGGACGCGGGAGGTCCCATTCCCTCATCTCCAGAATGCCTGCCGCCCTCTCCTCGCTGGCCCAGGGACTCTCCATGACCCTCTTGCTCATCCCCGGCCCCGGAAGTGCCCCCCAAGCCCCCAGAAGCCCCAAACCCACACTCACACTAGCCAGTCCACAGCCAGGATCAAGGAGATGTCAACCGGCAGGTTGACTGCCTCGAGAATGATGGCCAGGGTGAGGACACCTCCAGCAGGGATGCCCGCGGCGCCTACGCTGGACGCGGTGGCCGTGACCCTGGGGGAGGAGAAGGGCGGTCAGAGAGGGGGCTCTGCGTGGCAGAAGCTACCGCAGGAGCCCCGTGCCCCCCCTCCCCCGCCTGTGTCCATTCTCGGGGAGGGGTCAGCTGGGTCAAGGGTCCTAGCCACGGCCAGCCCGCACTCACAGGATGGTGATAATCTTCACAAAGTCCAAGGATTCCCGGTAGAGCTGTGCAAGGAACACCGCGGCCACACACTGGAAGAGGGCAGCGCCATCCATGTTAACAGTGGCGCCGATGGGCAGGATGAAGCGGCTGATATGCTTAGAGATGCCGTTCTTCTCTTCCACGCACTTCATCATCAGCGGTAATGTGGCAGAGCTGTGAGGGCCCACAGATCTGAGTGAGCTCCCCCAGCCCACTCACCAGCCAAGCCCCGCCCACAACCACCCTGTGCCCAGAGCCCCTCCTCCCTGGTCCAAGCTCCACCCACCATCTTAGACACCATCCCCAAGCCTCCACCCACAGCCCTCCCAGTAATCCGTGCCCTTCTCTCCCCAGAGCCGAAGGTCCTAGGAATCCAGCAGACTGCAATCATTCCAACATGTAGGCTCCTGGACTGCCGGCTACTCAAAATACACACCAAAATTCGTACCTAAAGTCCATAACGTCTGAGACCTACCGACCCACACCTCCTGCTATCTCCACCAATAACAGACCCCAGCTAAACTCTCTTGGGGGTGCCGCCACAGGGGGGTCCCACTCTAAGAGAACAGGGACAGCGGACATGGGTGAAGCACTCAGAAAGGTGGAAAGAGCTCCCAGAGGTGGGGTCCAGGATGGAGCCCCAGAGTCCCCCAGGGCCAGGCCTTGACAGGGAGGAAGAAATCTCTAAGGCAGTAGTTTTTCCTAACTTTAGGGGGGCTGGCTGATGGATGCGGGGTAGATCCAGGACCTTATGAGGAACTTAGTTAAGGCACGGCCCCTGTACCCAGATCCAATGTCCCCAAACGCAAACGTTCAGGGGTCTTCAGACTTGGGATGCCCACTCCAGGTCCCTTATAACTCGAAAATGCCGCCCTGGTCTGCCCCAAGGTCACACCTGGAGGAGGTCCCGAAGGCGGTGGCCAGTGGCGTCACAATCCCCCACAGGAAGCGGTAGGGGTTCTTGCGAGTGAAGAGGAAGTAGATGAGGGGCAGCACCACGAGTCCATGAATGGCATGGCCCAGCAGACAGCACAGGATGTATTTGCCGAGACTGGCGAAGAGGGTCCCCACGTCCTCCATCTCCAAGATCTTGCCAGCCACCAGGAACAAGATACCCACAGGGGCATACCTAATTACCCAGGGGACAGACGGCAGCCTCTGACCACGTGCCCCCCTGGGGCCAGGCACTGAGCTCTGCGCACAGCCTGACCACAGCCTCCCTTGAAATCAGAAGGTGCCCAGGGCAATGGGTACAGAAATCTAGCCCCTCCCCTGCCCTCCTTCTGCTCTCCCCCCTTGCAGATGATGGCAGAGTGCAGATGGCAGAGCCAGAGATAAAAGGAGCCTGGGTGCTTCCACTGCCACTTGGAATAGAGTCACCAGGACTTCACACGACAGAGAAAGACACACACACACCATGCGTGAGTCATTTGCGTTTTCTGGGCTCCTTTGTTATTGCAGCTATTATGACTTAAACCAATATATTCTCTTACCACATCGTGAAAAATAAAAGGACATGGCTCAGGGTTTAATACTGGCTACGAGGCACGATGCATCTATGATGCACTGAGCCCTGGCTGGTGTGGCTCAGTCGGTTGAGCACTGGTCTGTGAACCAAAAGGTCACCAGTTCAATTCCCAGTCGGGGCACATGCCTGGGCTGTGGGCCAGCCCCAAGTTGGGGTGTGAGAGAGACAGCAGATGGATGTTTCTCTCTCACATGGATGTTTCTCTCCCTCTCTCTCTCCCTCCCTTCCCCTCTGTCTAAAAATTAATATTTACTTATTTATTTTTAGAGACAGGGGAAGGGAGGGAGAGAGAGGAGAGAAACATCCATGTGTGGTTGCCTGTCATGTGCCCCCAACGGGAGACCTGGCCCGCAACCCAGGCATGAACCCTGACTGGGAATCAAACCAGCGAGTCTTTGGTTTGCAGGCCGGCACTCAATCCACTGACCACACCAGTGAGGGCAAAAAATTTTTCACAACTAAAAAAAATATATCTGATGTGCTGAGCCCTTGAATGTGATTGGATCTTCATCACAAGGGAGCTCTGATTTCGAAGTCTCTTACAGCTACAGCTGAATTAGCAAAATGTAATAGGTCTGTAAAGCAGGGACCATAATGCTCCCAACCTCGTAAGAATGTTGGGAGGATGAAAAGAGATGCCAGTTGAAATGAGTTGAAAGCTTTTTAATAATTCATCTATAAACTTTAGCACCCTCTCCTGCAGTGAAGACCCACGGGGTGCTTATGCCTCCCAGCCAGGAGGCCCCCCAAGACTGCTTCCGTGATTGCTTGTTCGCTGTGACCAGTTATCTCACAGACCCCTTTCCTGGTTCGTCAGAAAGGCACCATTTCCCAGCCGCCTGTGCCCCTGGGTTTGGCCAAATGCCCAAGTTCTGGCCAGTGGGATATGCCAAGAAGTTATACAAGTACTTGACAAATATTAGCTAATACTTTTTTCTGCAAGCCGGCTATAGGTCAGGCACTCCCCGAAGCACATCCCCAGATGAAGGGTCGCCCCATCCCGCGCCCCCAGCCCCCTCTCCGGCCACGTACCACATGATCCAGGAGACCAGCACCATGGTGGCGTCATTGAAGGAGTTGAAGAAGCGGATGAGCGGCTCTCCCTCCGGCCCCAGCTTCCGCAGGGCCAAGCCAAACACGATGGCAAACACAACCAGGCCCAGGATGTTCATACTCTCCACCTCGCCCTCCACAGGCACCTTCGGGCAAGGAACAGACGGAGACAGCCGGGGGCCGCTCAGCCGATGCGCAGAGTCACTGCGGACCTATCCTGAGCAGCGCTGGGGCCCATCAACTCGGGCCCCTCCCTCCCAAGGCTCACTGTCCAAGTCTAGGGGAAACAGACCTACAGCCACGGACCACAGAGTGCGCAGGGTTGAAATCGGAGTGGGAGGGTAGAAGTGGAGTGCGGGAACCGAGGAGGGGGTGCCAGGTAAAAGATGTGAGTAATCATGTAAGGGCTTCCTGGAGGAAGGGTCTGAGACCTGGAGAACAGGACGGGTGAATGAAGTAAGAGGGGTGGTAGAAGGTTGCAGACAGAGGAAATAATTTGCAGTAGCCTAGAAATGAGAGCAATGTGGGCATTCCAAGAGTAGAAAGAAATCTACTGTGGCTGGGGGGGAATGAGTGGGGCAGAATCACAAGATGAGACTGGGAGGGCAGTGGGGCAGGGGTCCGACCTTGCAGGGTCCTGTGGACTGTGGCAAGGAGCCTGAGCTTCCTGCTGAGGACGCACACTATGGCGCATGTCGGGGCTTTGCGCAGGGGAGAGGCAGGGTCAGGTTTATGCTTTGAAAAGACCGCTCTGCCTGTCAGGCCTGGGGCAGGTCGAGGAGGAGGCTAAGTGAAGACGGCGTGGGGAATAAGGAGGAGCCTGGACCAGGGTGGGCTTGGGGAGGGAGAAAAGGGGTCAAAATGGAGATGCCAGAGGGCAGAAAAGACAGAAATTTGGGAGGGGCTGCACTGAGTTTCAAACAAATTGCACACCAAATGTTGGAAGACCCAGTGGGTGAACAAAATGGAAAGAAGGCTGGGGTGGGGAACCAAATGGAATGCCCACAATAATGGGCCAAGAAGTGGGGTCCCCCCATCCTTCTCCCACTCTCACCTTCACCCTGGTTCCATTGGAAACTTCCATGTCCTTATAGATGGTATTGTACTGCAAGGGGGGTTGGAAAGAGTCTGTGTCAATAGTCATCGAGGTCCCCCCACCCCATACGGGCACCCACGATGCTCGAAGGCTGCCTTAAACACAGCTCTAATGCATAATCTCATCTCATCCCACCAGCAACCCCACTATGATAGGACTATTCACCGCCCCCCAAGCCCCCGCTCTTTAGAGGCAGAAACAGAGGTTCAGAGAAGTAAAGGCAGTTGCTCGGCATCACATGGCTGGAACTAGAAGCCCGCGGGGACTGGAAACCCATGTTTTCATTTGTGGGTAAGGCGTGTGGATGGGTTTCAGAGGTCACCCAGCTACCTTGCAATCCTGCCTGTAAATATGTGGGCAGGTGCATCCAAAATCAGGCGCCAAGGCGCTGCCACCCTCCCTGCCCGCCATGCTGTCTCCCTCCCTGCCCGCCATGCCACCCCTGGGGATACCCCTGAGGACTCACTGAGCGGAAGGCTGCAGACACCAGGTTGGAGGGGAAGATATTTCTGCAGAGACAGACATGGGGGATGGCTATTAGGTACGGCAGGGGGAGGTCAGGGGGTGTCTGCAGGGGTGGGTTGGTCTCCTGGGCAGGGGGCGGGGCCGGTGCGGTG
>PVJD01005291.1:38745-118522 GCA_004026545.1 Mormoops blainvillei | reverse complement strand
GCAGCAGCATGGATCCGATTAGCAGTTCCTATGGCACAAAGGGGAGAGGGAAAAAAGCCGTGAACAGGGCTGCCAATTTGTCCACCTGGGCCCCCGGGAGAAAGATTAGACGAGGCGCCTGCCTGCTCCCAGGTTCCCACCCGACCGCTGCCCTGCACTGTCTGGCGGAGACGGGCCTTTTCAGAGCCGAGGCCCTGCCCTTCCTCCAATAAAAGCCCCGCTCGCCTCCGTCCTTTCTCGCCACAGATTTCTCGCTCTGGGCCCCAGCGAGCCCCGGCACCCCTCGGCCGCGAACGGGAGCAGCTGCGAGATGCGCCGCACACTGGTGCTCGCTCGGTGGGCGCTGTTTCGCTTCTCTTTACACAGGGAACACACAGCGAGGTGCTGTACGCCCCTGCGGGGACGAGGGACCGTGCTTCCTGGCCGGATGGGGGCACAAACGGTCAGTCCGCGGGCATGTCCATGCTGCTTCTGGGTGTGACATAAGGTAGGAAGGGGTACACAACCTGGGAATTAAATATTGGAATCGGAGGGAAATAAGCACAGTATATATAAATTTGGGACCAACAGGCAAGATGCTGGCATTACAGGCTACATGGTTTCTATGTATTTTCTGCTTAGATATGCAATTATCAGTTTATGTGCTGAAATAATACAGTTTTTTGAAGACTTGTAGAATTCACTCATTTGCCATTACACAAAATATTGAGAGCTTATTTTTGTGATAAAACTTCATATGTCCAAATCCTCGGTATAGAACTTTTAAGAGTAAAGAGACAGAAAGCTACAGCACTGAATTATGCTGAAAAACTTAAAACAGAAATCTAAGGCTTCTAACCGAAATCTCTATGTTCCCAGAGGCAGAGCCAACACTTCACATGACTTTATTATTTTTAACTTAAAGGGACTTGGGTGGTCGGGGCAGGAGGCAGCAGCCATGTGCCCAGGGGCGCGCCCCTTAGGAGCAAAAGGGCGCCAGGGGCAGGGGTCTCTGAGCGGGGGGTGCTCTGAGAGTGCAGGATGCAGGCCGCGGCAACGGGTGGGAGAGACGCTCTGGACCACGGCCTCGTGTCTTCTTTACCAATTCTGCTATTTCGGATTTTAAGTAAGTGTTCAGCAAGTACACTTTAGAAATATCTTTTTCACGAACAGGCGTTTTCATCTTCTTCTCCCTGTCACTCTCCAGTATCTGGAGCACCTTTTCCATGGGTGGCTGATGCCCAAGTGCCAGGCCCTGGCCGGTCTCCCGCTGCCCCGGGCTCGCCCACCGACGCCAGCACTGGCTGCTTGGAAAACGGGAGTGCTATCTGGGCGATGATGAAGCTCTCTCCATGGCCAGTTTGTTCTGAACTGACCATTTTCTTGGATGACGGCATTAAGTCACCGCACTCTGCCACGTATAATGTGCACCCACATTGTGTGTGCCTTATACACGGGATTATCATGCCCATGGAATGTAATCATTGTGCCCATGGATGATACGCACCCTTATTTTCCCCTCAGAAAATATGGGCAGAAAGTGTGCACTGCATATTGCAAAGTACGGTATTAATAATAGACATCTATTAAAAATAATGAGATCATAAAAACATTGGATATTAAACAATCCCAGAATTTTGTGACACTTAGTGTAGCACAATTTGTGTGTGTGACGGATTAGAATCAGGCTGGACCACGTACAAAGATATCTGGCTTAGACTGACAAATATTAGAATCACTATTTCAGGTTCTATTTTAAGGGAAGGGGAAAGGAAATAAAATAATCTCTTATAGCAAAATCCCCTTCAAGGGAGAGGGAAACAGAATAATCCCACGAATGGCGAAGCACACTGGCAGAAAGATGGCTCCCAGCCCTCAGGAGGAAAGGTTAGGTAAGTAATCAATTTTAGGGCTTTCTTTTCTTAAATTCTGGGTTATTCCAAGAGAACTCTGAGCCCTTTAATTTGGCCAACATTAATTGAGTGCCTCTTACTTGCCGGGCGCCGGGGATAAAAAGGATCGTATTGATCCCTCTGTGCCCGCTGCCCTCCAGAGGCGCTGGGGCGAGGCGGAGGGCCACAGGGACACAGCCGGACTCCCCTGGGCATGCGGGGGTCAGTAGGGCTTTGTAACAGGGAAAGCACTGGAGTTTGGTCGCGGAAAAGTAGGTGGGAGTTTGCCAGGCTGGGCAGGGGCGGGACGGCTATTCCAGGCAAAAGGACTTTGGCCGTAGGGGTGAAGTTCAGACCCACAGAAATGAGCAGGACTGTTGAAAACGGGATGCTGAAGGGTTAGTTCCTTTCGTCCACTTCGAACGCACAACGATGATTCAACACAATAAAAACTACACACTGAGGTTCAGCTCTCTAAAAACGCTTTTGCCGTTTTTCCAAGGAGGATTTAAATACGATTCTTAGATTTTGAGTGAAATGAACTGAGAGAACAATTGCGAAAATAGGGGACTCTCTTGCTAACTGAATTAGGCCTTGGGCTGTAGCGGTTCTTTTATCACAGGAATTTTTCCTGTGACGTGATGGTTTCGGTTGGACTACAGTCTAGTTATGGAAAGTTCAGGAAAAATGGTCATACACGTGGCCCTAAGAAAAAAGAGCTACTTATCCGTAAACTCTCCTGTGACCTCTACACACATGATTATAACTGGGAATGCTAGCTTCCTTCCAAAACGCGCCCCTGGAACACCCCAAGGGAAGTGGCAGGCTGTCCTGTACACAGTGGTCTCTTCCATAGCTGGAAACACTTTCTTCGCAAGGCTCTAGAATACCACACTCTCCCTGGTTTCCCACCTACACCCCTGGCTGTTCCTTTTCCTGTCTGTGATCTCTGTCATTGAGTGCCCTAGGGTTCAGTGCTCAGAATTCTTTTTTCAGTATTTCCCTGACCGTGGCTACAGAGGATAACTCCCTGGGGAGACTTTAGAAGTACCTCCGTCGGACCATTCAGTCGGCATCTCCGGGGCTGGCCTGGCACCAGTCCTTTCCCAGGACGTTCTGTGCAGCCAGCGTTGAGAACCACTGACTTCACTCATTCCCTACGAACTTGTTGGAAATGCACATTCTCCAGCTCTACCCCAAACCTACTGAGTCAGAAATTGGGTGTGGGGCCCTAGCATCTATGCTGTCCCAAGCCCTCCAGGTGACTACGGCATAGGCTAGGTGACAGAGGAGGTCTCACCTAGAACACTAATGACTCACAAACCTAGATCTCTACTCTGCGTCCAGACCCTGCTGCCTATTCAGAATTCCCCCTTGATGCCTAATCGGCATCTCAAATGTAACATGCTCGAAACCAAATTCAGGATTCCCCCTTCAAACACTTGCTGCTTCATCTCCCACTGCACAGCACCATCATTTACCACCAACTTCTGGGACCAAAACCTTCTGCCCCACTACTGCTACCCACACACCCCGCCGACCAACCCTCCCCTCCCGAGGCCACTGCAGGGGCCTCCCGACCAGTGTCCCTGCTCCTCCCTGACCCCCGCAGTATGCTCTCCACTCAGTAGCCAGAATGTCTTTTCAGAGCTGAAACAGGAATTTCCCATCATTCCCTGGCCCCTCTACGTCCCAGTGCCTTCCCATCACACTGAAAATAAACTGCTAAATACAAATATAACGGACGAAGCCCTGCATAGGCGGGCCCTGCTTACCTTCTAATCTAACCGCCTGCCCCATCTGTCCCTCCCCGCCCCACCGTGCTCTAGCCTCAGCGATGTCCTTGGGAGTCGCCTGCCTGCACGCCAAGCAACCACGTCACTGAGTCAGGGCCTCTGCACTTGCTCTTTGTTCTACCTGGATCCCTCTCTCCCAGACAGACACACGGCTTACTCTTGCCCTTCATCCACTGAGACTATAGTTCAAATGTCAATTTCTAAGAGCATCTTCCCTATTCGCCGCTATTGAAAGAAGCAACCTGATTTCCCCCCTAACAAGACCTGACAATAAATTATGTACTTACTTGCTTATTTCCTGTCTTTCCCATGAGAATTTAAGCTCCGTGAGGGCAGGGCCCTTTGTCATTTCTGTTTAGTGCATTTTCCCCAGCACCTAAACACATGTATGCAGCATAACATGTGTTCGGTGCTTTGCTGATCCAATGAAGGAAAGAGAAGAATAAATTAAGGAAAAAACAAAACAAGCAATTGGGTTAGGTGACCTTCCTCAGGAAATCACCTGATTTATCCAATAGCAAAAGTGCAACAAGCTACTTTTCAAAAACCCACCCAGTGCATTAACACACACGGCCTCTTCGGCAGGGTCACCCTCTCGGTCTTCAGCCACATGCATTCAATGCAGTTTGCAAGCATAAACTCTCATGTCACTTTCTGTTTGGAAGGGAGCATATCAACATGAACAATCCCCGGTTATATCGTTTATAAACATGCAGATGTGGATTATTAAAGATTAATGCATTTTAGGATTGGTGTCGGCATTCCGTTTGTCTCGTGCCGAAACCAATTCTGTTCTTCATTAGTCAATGACAACCCATATCACCCTGTTATGGAAGAGAAATCAAAGGTGCGAGTGTGTGAATTGAGAGTAAGTGATGAAACTGATTAGTAAGAGACTTAACGGCTATAATCAATCAACACATCATCATAATCCTGGTCCGGGGTTATGAGAAGATGGGGCAATAACATAACACTGTATAAAACGGTTTTGTTCCTTTCACAACTGCTACTTATTCCCTTTGGGGACTACAGTGACACAGATAAGAAGTTTCTGAAATCAACATTAGGAACATCTTGACTATAAGTACTATTTATTTTACTGCCATTTCCCAAGTGATTTTGGAAATGTTTACTTTGATGCTGAAATTTGTTCAAACAAGCTTCTGTATCCCACCATACTGATTCCTCGGTCTCAGTGAAGACCGGAAACGGAGCAGGTCAGACCCAGTACCATTTCAAGAGTGGTGGCACATGCCTGAGTCAAGAGCTGGAACGTTCGGCATGCGAGTTTAGAGCGCTGACAGTCCACTCAGTGCCAGCAATGAAAGCGAATGGTCGGCAGGGCATCTGCAGGGCCGCTTCCGAGGGCAGCGTGCAGATAATGGAGAGGTGGGCGTGGACCGCTGGGTCAGCCACTAAACACATTAGCCTCGCTTGTAACAGAGCGAGAACAAGGCACACAACACTGCCTCGGAGACACAGGTCTTCCCATATTTTCATGGGCAGAAGCCCAAAGAAAGGGAATGAAAACGAAAGGGGAGTGTAAACTGAACTGCATAACTTAATTTTAACTAAGGTGGGGAGCAACGCCCATTGGGAATGTGTATTACGAGAAAATCCTAATAATCTCTTATTTCTGAATGTGGGGGAAGGAGAAGCAGAAGAAAGGCTTAATTTGAATTTTGTTGAAATGGAAGAAGTGAACACATTTCTGCTTTTGAAAAAAAAGAAGAAATGCACATTCCCCAACAATCGGAACCCCTGACTGGGTCAGGAGGGGCCTCTAAAGGGAAGAGCAGCTCAGAACCTTGGGGCAGCGGCTTCAAGTGCAAGGATCTGCCTGCCTTCTGGGAAGAGCAGGACGAACTTCACAGCCAAGGTACTGAGTTCCTACAGCAAGGATCCTGGTCTGAATTTGGGGGCGGGGGGTGCGCTAATGTCTAACAACTAAACCGTACAGAGCTGCAACCGCACGTCTCTGTAAGACAAAATATATTCTTGTGTTCTTAAGTGTTGCTAAGCATCATTTGGAAAGGATCAGCAATTACTGTTTTCTATAACATACAAAATATTTTACTTTGTAAGGGAAGTAAAATACTGGCTGAAGTTCTCTGGTTTGGAGAACTGCTGAATCGATGTTTTCTGGGCTGCCACAGATTAAAAACACGGATACATCAATGGCATTTTGTGTTGAGGCATTTTTTTCCTGCTCAGCTTGCCAATGAGCAGCACGCCTCGTCCTTGCAACAAGCTGTTGTGGGATCGCTGCTTCGCGAGAAGCCAAGAGAGAACGCCTGACGGATGTTTCAAAATCAGATTACCAGGTAGGCTGATTGCAGACTTTCAAATAAAAAATTGGTCATTATGAGCAATGCCATTTCAGAAAGTCTACTAATGATATCATGTCAGGAAACTGGGGTAGAACAGCTTACATATAGAAATAGAACATTATTTTACCCTGGATTTCATTAAGCAATAATGAATTAAAAAATGGAAAATTCACTTATGTAAGATGGGTTAGGCTTGACCCCTAGGATTGTTTAAACTATCCAGGGGAATAGATTAAAAAAAGGAGAGAAACCCTGGTTTGCACCCTCTGGTGTTCATTTTATAGGCACTAATTTGACAAATTAGATCAGGAACCATCATTTCCTCTCTCTCAAATCCTTCCTGCTCAACCCAGCCTATGACTAACTCCTAACTGCAATTCATTCTTCTCTTTCCCATTACAGCATCCTTCCAGAGTCTGCTTGTTTGAATGTCAAACGAAGCATGAAAATTAGTTTTCTAACCAAAGTATCTTCTTGTTTGTAGGCGTGGCTCTCAGCTCCTACTGAGAACGACTTAGCTCTCACCTGCTAAGAGAAGGCAGAACTGGGTGAGCACCTACACGAAACAGCTCTAAAGGCACCATAATATCGCCCAACGAGTTAGTTTCTGTATTTCATCTAACAGGTGCCACCCTTTTTGGAATTCACTCTTGGTGCCTAAGGTTCCCCCGAGGGTGCAGGTTCACCATGGCTGGCAGGTGAACTGGAGGCCTGGCTCGCTGTTCAGGAGCGGGCGCAAGAAAGAGTCAGAGAATAGACTTTATATAGAGTCCCTGGGGCTTCACGAGAGTGGAAGGACGATCTCTGGCAGAGCCATTTCTACAGGCTCCTAAAACCTGTGATCTTACAGGGGGGGGCAAGTAACAGACCGCCAGATCGGGAGGGGAAGGAGAGCTTCTAGAGGAAACAGAAGATCAGTGCGATGAGGGCGGCTCTTGAAATATTCACGAAAGACCCCTTTCGCTTTAGCCTCTCAGCTCTTAAGCTGCCCTGACCCTCGGGGCCAGTCTGGGGAGGGGCTGGGCGGGAGGTGAGGTGCCTCACACAACAGAGCACGTAAAACTTACAAAAAGGAAGTTTTACTTTTATTTTTGTCTGTGATGGTTGGGAAGATGTTGTCACTGGTGAGTCTTATCATAAACACCTAGTACTGTGCGAGAGAGAGAACTGCCACGAGACCAGTGTCTCTCCGTTGTGACACTAATGTGAATACCTGGTTCTGCGTCTTTGGTCCTGACTATTATAAGCAATAGTCCTTCTGCTCTCAGGTGAAAAGTGACGGCTCCACGTAAAGCTGCACTTGGTACAAATGCCAAATGCTGCAATAAAGACTGGGGGGGAATCTACGCAGGGATCAGCACGTACTATGCGCAGGTCTGATGGCCTACCCTCAGCAACGTTAACGCTGAAAGCTTTCATAAATGAAAAAGTGGGCCAGCCTATGAACAGTTAATATCTGCCTGCCGGCACCCTCCCCCACGGTATGTTCACCCTTCTTAATATTTAAACACTGTGCTGCTTACAGAACATGGAAGAAAAAGCTGACTAAAGCGTTTGGCCAATAAAAAACATTTTAAAAAGTCTGGCTTATTTACATTTCTGCTTTGTTTGTAAACTGGAACAGTAGGCTCTGGAGGTGAGACAAGTAAAATCAACATGTACTAATGTCCTGGTGGGGCCAGGCGTTCTGAGGCGGCACCCGAGGAAGACCTGCCCGGCACAGTCAAGGCCCAGAGGTTTATCCTCCTTAACCAAGGAGGATCACACTGGGGCGTGGCTCGGGAAGCTCGAACAGTACAGTGTGCTGGAATAATTTATTAAAAGGGGAAAAAAAGGTTTAATATCATATAGTTCAGAACCAACTGAACTGACTTCAGATTTGCTTGATTTAAACGTGTTTGTATCTCGGTGCACATTATCAATGAAAAAGATGGAGACACTTCACTTCCTTCTCTAAACAGACATATATCAATGTAAAGGAGGGAGAAATGAAAACAATTAAGTTAAAAGAAGAAAATTGATAATGGCACTGGGGGAATGTGTGACATACATTTCTGTTCTCAAATGCTTGTTAGATTAAACAACAGGCTGAGTTCCTGACCTTCTAACTACAGAGAGCTGCAGTGCTGGAGCCCGAAATGTGCAAACAAAAGGAGAGAATCCCCGGGGCTCCTTACCCCAGAAAATCTCCATCCTGTGCTGCAAAGGACGCAGGAAGGAAAAGCCCCACTGAGGGAGGGCGGTGCCAGGGCGACCCGTGCCAGTGTGTCACAGCAGTTGTTCCCATGACACTCACAATGTCTGCGAGGCACAGGATAGGAGGGCAAATTTGCAGGGGGTGGAGAAACGGTTTCACAGGCAAGAAACAGATTCAACCATTCGAGATGCTTTACTGGGCTTTGTTTATCTAGCGCTGTGATACTTCTCATTAGCTGTCAATTTCATTTACGGGGCAGCCTTGGAGAAAAATGATTGCTCTTTTTCAACAAACCCTGGGAAAGCAACACTAGGAAGAACCCTCACCACATTTTGGCTTAACCTCATCCCAGCTATCAGCTACACAACAGCTGCGCATTTTAACAATGACTTGATGGAGGGACAATGATTGAAAAAGCCAATCTGTGACACATGGAGAGGCAGTAGCAAGATATGGTGGGGGGTAATGGGAGAGAAGTGAGGTCAGAAAACACAAGTTAGTCCTGGGAATGAGAGGAAGGAAGGGGGAGAAAAGAAAGCAAAAGGCTACATACAGAAAAATAAAGGGGAATTCCGAACAGATGTTCCCAAAGCAGCAGTCTGAGTACCTTGTCCTGGGTGAGAAACCATGCACTCTCTCCCTGACAATCTGATTTCATTGGTACAGACTTGGAAGCAAATGAAGGTAGACAGTAAATTATCTTAGGGCCTAATGCACAGATTAACAGAATTTAAACATAAGGGCTAGAGATGAAAAAAGGAGGAGGGGAGATTACTAACTGGGCCTCATTAGCCTCTAAGGAAAGGTGCCTTTGCATTTAGGTAAATGGAGAAAAACAAAAATCAACTCTCTATGAGTAGTTCTGTACTGTGGTTTTATTACTTAGGACCAAGTTCACACAAATAAAAAAAAAAAGAAAAAAAGGAAAAAAAAGGAAAACAGAGGGCATATAGGCTACACAGAGGGACAAGGAAGACCAAAAATTTTTTTCAGCAAAATGCTGCATGATTTTTTAACAAATCCCCTTAAAATAACACCACAGAAAATTTTTGATGAGCATCTATCAAAAAATATTCTGAGGAGGATGTTTGAACGGGCTTCGCCGCAGGGACTCACACAGCGGACGACGATGACCAGGAGGGCCAGGGCTGGTGCCGAGGGCTCCGGGGCTCCTTTGTATGGTTCTCGAAGGGGCGCCCCCTCCCCAGCAGAGCAGCCTGCATTCCACGCTACCTCTGGGACCCGTGTGCACCCTGCTCCCGAATGTGGCAGCCCTGGCAAGGCCACTGAGAGAGGGCGGTATTGATCTAAGCTGGCTGATGTCTCAATACATGCAAACAGTGTGAGAACCGAGGATTTTGAACTGCATCTATTATTAAATTTTACGCTAGACTGCCTGCCTATCACATCACACAGAAATCAATTTGCCCATGATCTGAGTGAAGCAAAGATTTAGATTCTTGTCTTCCCCTGGTCTTCTGGTCTCCTCTTAACCTTCTCAGAACTAAACTCTCAAGAAAAGCAACCACCGACCTATCTTTTTTTTCCAAGTTAGGAGAAAAACAGATTCAACTTTGTGAAAATATGATTTTATGGCTAGTTCTAGCGGTCCTACTCAATAACCTTAGTAAACACAGCAAATCATCACTGGAAATTTTATATACGGTAATCCCCACTTAGCTGCGGTTTTGCATTCCATGGGTTTTAGTTACCTGTAGGCAGCCGTGGTTTGAAAATACTAAATAGAAAAATTCCACAAATAAACAAATCACCCAAGTTTTAAATTGTGCACAGGCCTGAGCAGCACGATGAAATCTCCTGCCATCCCACTCTGACCCGGTTGGGACGTGAGTCATCCCTCTGTCCCTCGTCTCCATGCTATAGACACGCCCCGCCCCTTAGTCACTTAGTCGCCAGTTATCAGATTGGCTGTCCTGGTAGCACAGTGCTTGTGTTCAAGTAACACTTATTTTACTTAATAACAGGCCTCAAGTGCAAGAGTAGTGATGCTGGCAATTCGTACGTGCCAAAGCGAAGCCGTAAAGAACTTCCTCTAAGTGAAAACATATGCTTGTACAGGGAAGAGCATAGTGTGTACAGGGCTTGGTGCTATCAGCAGTTTCATGTCTGCTGGGGGTCTTGGAATGCATCCCTCGTGGGTAAGGGAGGGCTGCTGTACACATCTTCTGAACTATACAAGGACGCCATTGGGTTAAGCATCAGAAGGTTCTGTTGCTTTAGAGAGTAATTACCATGGACAAGTCTCTAGATCTGTTTGAATAATAACAATAACCCTCATCACAACAATTAACAGGCACTGAACACTCACCCTGTGCCTGCTTGGCACATTACATGTATTCATTCACACATGTAATCTCTACAGTAACCCTATGAGATGCGGTTACTATCTTTACAGATGCAGAGACGAAGGCACAGAGAGGCTTACAGAGTTGTCCAAGGTTAAATGGCTAGTAACTGGCTACAAAATGAGGAGGTGAGCGAGATGGCAGCAGAGGCACACACGGCTCACTTCCTCACACAACCACATCAAAAAGACAACTAAACTATAAACAACCATAACCCAGGGCCATCAAAAATTGAGCTGGATGGAAATCCTGCAACTATGGAATTGAAGAAGAAATTACATCTTGATTGGTAGGAGGGGCGGAGACGCAGAATGGGCTGGTCCCACACCCATGTGTGGCAGATTAAAAAGTCACAGGGATTTTTAAGGGGTGAAGGTCCCAGCCTCACACCTGGCCGCCCAGCCCAGGGGTTCCAGCGCCAGAAAGATAAGTCTCCATACTTCTGCCTGTAAAAACCAGTGGGAACCGAGGCTGTGGAAGACAGAAATTGCTGGACCCCATAGCAGATCCTCTTAAAGGGCCAGTGCACAGGCTTACTCCGACTCACTCCCTCTGAGCTCCTGCGCGGGGGCAATGATCGAAAGGCATCAGAGACCTACGAGGAGGAACTGACTGTACTGTCCGGCACCAGGGTAAGAGCTGGGGGCAGCTTTCTCCTGGACAGAAGCACTGGCAGAGGCCACTGTTCCTCTTCTAAGCCCTGCCCCCACAGAGACACAGAGCTGGCAGCTGCATATCTGAGACTCCATCAGCCCGGCTCACACTGTTTGCCCCACCCTGGTGACCCCCTGAGGCCCTGCCCCACCCAACTTTCAGGCCCACCCGGCTGTGTCCAGTGGCTTTTCCATATGAAGGGCTTATCTTGGTTCATACTTCAGGTTTTACTAAATTCTCTCAAACAAGCAGCATCTGGCCTCAGGGAGCCCCATACCTCTCCCTAAGTGACCCCCCCCCCCGGGTTGCGCCGTGGTTCCCAGTGTGGCCTCGCCTGGACACCTCCAAACCCAGCACATGTAGCAGCCACTGCAGAGCACTTTGTAGCTTATGCGGTGTGACCCTGGAGAGAACACAGGCAGTGGCTGACCTTGGCTGTGCCAACAGCAATCAAGGCTCAACTATAACTGGACAGTGTACACATGGTGGGCACATATCAAGTACTCAGCTTGGGTAGCAGGGGCGGTTGTGCCACTAGACCCTACAGGGCACCTACTACATTAGGCCACTCTACAAGCCTGGGAGACACAGCAGCTCTTTATAATACACAGAAACAAACACAGGGGGGCTGCCAAAATGAGGAGACAAAGAAACAGCCTAAAACTCCAGAATAAGAACTAAACAAAGTGGAGACAAGCAAGTCACTAGATACAGAATTCAAAACACTGGTTATAAGGATGCTCAGTGAACTCAGTGAGAACGCCAACAGTATAAAAAAGAGCATGGAAATCATAAAAAGGAACTAGTCAGAAACGAAGGATACACTAATTAAAATAAAGAACAATTTACAGGGACTCAGCAGTAGAGTGGATGAAGCCGAGAATCAAATCGGTAATCTGGAATATAAGAAAGCAAAAAAAAACCACCCAATCAGAACAGCAAGAAGAGAAAAGAATTTTTTTAAAAAATGAGGACAGTGTACGGAGCCTCTGGGACAACTTCAAGCAGAGCAACATTTGCGTCTCATGGGCTTACCAGATAAGACAGAGAGTGAGAACCTGGAAAGCTGTTTGAAAAAATAATGACAGAAAAGTTCCCTAACTTGGTGAAGGAAAAAGATGTACAAGTCCAGGAAGCACAGAGAGTCTCAAACAAGATGAACCCAAACAGGCCCACTCCAAGACAGATCGTAGGAGAAACGCAGTTAGTTACCGACAGGAGAACCCTCCATAGGCCCATAGGCCGATCTCTCAAAATACGCTTTTCGGGCTAGAAGGGACTGGTAAGAAATATTCAAAGTGATGAATATTTCACTGTAGGCCCAAAGCAAGGGCCTACAACCAAGATACTCTACCCAACAATGTTATCATTTAGAACTAAAGGACCGATAAAAAGCTTCCCAGACAAGAAAAAGCTACAGGAATTCATCATCGCCAAACTATTATTACATGAAATGTTAAAAGGTCTTCTTTAAGAAGATCAAAAATATAAGCAACAAAATGGTAACAAATACATATCTATCGACAATTGAATCTAAAAAGCAAAATAAACAAACAAGCAGAACAGAAATAGAATCATAGATGCAGAGAACATTTTGACGGTTGTCAGATGGGAGAGGGGTTAGGGGGATGGGCAAAGGGGTGAAGGGATTAAGAAGTACAAACAGGTAGTTATAGAATAGCCATGGGGATGTAAAGTACAGCATGGGAAATGGAGCAGCCAAAGAACTTATATATATGACCCGTGGACATGAACAGTGGTGGGGGGATGGCCTGAGGGAGTGGGGGGTGCTGGGTGGAGGGAGGCAAAGGGGGAAAAATCAGGGCAACTGTAATAGCATAATCAAGAAAATATAATTAAAAAATAAAAATTAAAAAAAAATGAGGAGGTAAGATCAGATGATTATGAAAGCCCATTCAGTTCAAATGAGACTGGAATTCCACTTGCCAGAAAGGTAACAAATGCCCAAAACTGCTGATCAGATTTTCTAGAGGTTATTCCTCTTAAAATAACACTAACATTAAGCAATATTCTATTTGTCACGTTTTACACGATTCTATGACCATATAGCTTCATACGCCATAAAGATCGACTTGAATCGCATGCTTCCCCCCAGAAGCAGACTTCTGCTGTGCAACTTCTTCCCTGTGCTAAATTGTGCCGAAGGATTTCCCGAGCGCCCGGCAGACACAGGCACCGAGCGGCTGACTTGGGACGGTGAAATGACGGGTAAGCCTTGGGCAATTAGCATTTCTGACACAAGCTGAAAATACAAGCTAGACGCTTAAAGCAATTCCAAGAAAGCTGAATGCTTTCCTTGAAAACTCATTTTCCCGAGAAGTTAGCAGAGAGAATCGAATCGGCTCAGGTAGGTCCTGCCCTGCGGTTACTGAGAAGGAGCAACCTCGTGGACGATGGTGCTAGCAGGTCACCAGAAGCGCGGTCCACTGACCCGCCTGTACTTGCACAAGACACAACTGAGCACTGAACTCCGAGACCAATTCCACCTGCTGGGCCACCTCCTCTAGGTGACAGCACATGCCAAAGTGAGCTCTTGTGTTGGGTCATGTGTTCGGTATCACATCAAAATCCAAACAGTGAACCGTACGGTTCAGATTCCTCACCTGAAATGATAACCATATGGGTAAAAACTATCAGATTGTGAGCTACCCATGTCAGGGATTTGGGATGAAAAACTACAATATTTTTCTACCTTAGAAAAGTTTTCATTCAGGCATTAGGAAAAGTCCTTTTGACCCAATTCAAAATGGAAGAGTGAGTTCTTCTTTGACAAATACAGTATTTTACATATAACATTCCAATGTTTAGGTAGGTAATGCCTCAAAAACCATCACAATATCAAAAATTGCCTAAGGGATTCTGAAATATAGAGCAGTCATAGCTTTAAAAATGTTTAAAGAGGGTAAGTCCAGGTTTTGTTACAATTACCATGAGGACAAATAATTTTGAAAGAAACGTAGCATCAAAATGCTTTAATCAAAATGTACTCAGATTATAGCTATATCCACAATATGGATGACTCTTAGAAATATGACATTTAGTCAAAAAAGCAACTGTAGAAGACCACTAACAGCGTGACTGGGGACCGCCTTTTCTTACTTGCCCAGAAGCCTCCTGGTCTGTGCCGGTGTTCAACTGTTACCATTAGTAACAGCCCTTACATGCTCAAAAGCGCCTCAGCTTGGATGAGTCATACAATCATTCTAAATGTGATACAATTCTAGAACACTCAAAACTAAATAAAACTAACGATATATACTCTATAAATAAAATTTGTAATAAAATTCTTTAAAATCCTCCCGAACCAAAAAGAATGAGTAAAGACCATTGATTGGGAGGCTGTCTGCAGGCTGCAGGGGCCACAGGGACACACACGGAGGGGTGACACTCAACCCCAAAACTGAACTGGACACACTCCGGAAACACTCGACCCCAAAACTGAACCGGACAGGGGCTCACGAGGCTTCGTTTGATAGTCATGCTTCATAAATAGCACATTACATAGGTTCATATATATGTTTATACATATATAAAACACCTCATAATAAAGATTTTTTTAAAAAGGTGTGAAATGGAAAAAAGGGGTAAAAACGACCATCCATACTTCCAAAATAATAGAATAAACTATCAGAAATTAATCAGCGATCAGTATCGCTTCTGATAGGTTAGGAAAAAGTGCTTTCTGGCAGTCACCTGTATCATGTTAGCAAAATTCACAGAGAAATGACATCAAGTTTGCTGATAAAGGAAAGCTCGTTGCTTGGTGGGTCCAAATGGATGGAGTTCAATCCAAGAAAGATGGATGAGGATGAGGCAAATGACATATACAAATAGATAATCTCAAGTACACAACATAGGAAGCAGAAGACAACACAGACAGTATGACCACTGAAACAGCTGAACCCCAGAGTTAACTGGAACATAAACGTCTTATTATCAAAATTAGAAGGTAATGTCTGTATCAGTAACAAGGCCTTAAATATGTGCCAACGAATTAAGGCACCGATAGGTAAAAACACTAAATGTATTTTAGAAAATAAGTGCTATGGGATAAATTAAATAGAACCATAAACTAAGGCCAACACTTGTCAACAATCTCACCTTAGTGGCACTTACCAACAGGGATCTTATTTAAAAGAGTCATCACGAAACATATGCTATGAGAAACTAAGTAATTTCCTGGCCTAAGTTTAGGAAAATGTGCAAACCGAAGGCATCAGAGTGGCCGGTGACTTTGTTACTTGGGTGTTCATATTCACTAGTTGAGTATCTTTCAGAACTGGAGCCCTCACGTGCTTCGGTGATAGACGACTCACACAGTTACGCTCCTAACACGCGGTCCCATCACTAGATTTTTAAATAGCAAAAAAGTAGGGGATACACGTTACTATTGACGAGCACTAGCGCCACCTCTACTTCGGAGTGAAACAACAGGGGTTGCGAAAGGGAGTACCTGGAATACTTGCAGGAGAGATCGGGCCTGACCGTGACTGGTTGCTTCCTACAGGAGAGCCCACAGGAGAAGGCGATGGGCCCCCAGGGATGCTGGAGAGATGCGGGGATGCGTGTGGAGAGAAAGGCGACTGAGCTGGGTTGCTCTGATCCCCTTGACTGCTTGTGGACCCGGACGCACTGACTGCTGAGCTCAGGGTGGCTTCTGTTCCTGTGGGGAGGTCATCGATGGAGCCAGACAGGTCCTGAAGAAAGAAGAAAGAAATCTCATGTATTTACAGAGGACACATATTTGGACCAATACCTGATAAAAACTATTTGAAAACTGTAGACATCCCCTTCAGCAATGAAGTTTTTCTAGGTAACACCTAAAATTCAGAGCATGGATATTGGTTAATTAGAAAACTTTAAGGAGGTCTCTCATAAACTGAACCTGTAAGATCTTATCTATCCCTAAAAAATGAAACAAGTTGTACTCCACGAAGCCATCCTACAGCTTTACTTTAAGCCAGCGGTGTCCAACCTGTGGCCTATGGGCCGCATGTAGCCCAGAATGGCTGTGAATGTGGCCCAGCACAAAATCGTAAATTTACTTAAAACATTATGAGCCTTTTTGGTGATTATGTGTCGCAATGTATTTAATGTGTGGCCTGAGACAACTCTTCTTCTTCCAGTGTGGCCCCTGAGATGCCCAAAGGTTGGACATCCCTACAAGTTTAAGCTGTCAGCCTCTCGACCAACAAGCCACTCAAAGGGCCTCAGGACACAGAAGCTAGGTGATGACTGACCATCTGAATGGAGCGCCTGACTCTCAAATGATCACTTCCCTAGCTGACAAGTAAAGGTTTGGATCTTTTCATTTAAAAGGTAACACTGGAGGACTGTCTGAGTTTCAAATTAGGATATTTGAACATAATAGCAGTCAAAAATTTAACCAAAGCTTTGGTGAAAAATCATCACATTTTAAGTAATTATATACATGCCATTATGACAAAATAGTGATATGTGCATTCAAAAAAAAAAATCCTCACCCAAGGACATGCTTATTGATTTTAGAGAAAGGGGGAAGAAGGGAGAGACACATCGATGTGACAGAGAAACATAGATCAGTTGCCTCCTATACGCGTCCCAACTGGGGATCGAACCCGCAACCTTTTGGTGCACAAGATGACGCTCCAACCAACAGAGACACCTAGCCAGGGCACGATACACGTATTTTTATATGATATTGTGAAAATAAATCCCTTTGGAATTATGTTAGTAGAAATGAATCCTAATATTATGTCTTACTTTTAAAAACAATTTTAAGCTAAACAAATAATTTTAATGCTATCTAAATTGTTCATAACACCCTCTAAGGCAATTATTAAAATCCCCATTTGACAGATATAGGAACTGAAGCTCAGAGAGTCAAAGTTATTGTTAAAGGTCACACTACTGGGGACAGAGGGCACCTGCTAAAGATGACGGAGGGAGGATGAGAGAGGAGAAAGGAGAAAACTGTCTTCCGCATGCTCCAGTATGACAGGAGGGCAGAGGCGGACTGGGTCTCCCTCCCCGCTGTGGAGCCCGGGCCTCACAGTGCCACCACCAGCGGGTACTCAGTAAGTCAGTGCAGGTCTGCCATGGGACTGGCCTCCTGTGGGACTAGCCTCCCATGTCACTGAGTCTGCAAATCCAGTGGAGGCCGACAGCCAGGTATGCAATGAGTCCCGAAGGCCGAGCTGCATTATGCGAGCTATTTGTCTTGATAATCTAGGACTATGCAGTGCAGCGTGGAATCGGATGCACCACTGTCTACAAAGCATCTTCAATCTGAACTGATACTCTCCACTCTTTCAATTTTATTAGTGTTTAATTTTCCTCACTGCTTACTATTGCAGCTTCTAAAACTAGGGCTTTGAAAATTAGTGGAGGAAGGCGCTGAGTCTTTGAAGAAGGAATCTAGACCAGGGCACACAGGGGGGCCGGGCAAAGCAGAGCCGGTTACAGGGCACCCAGAATGTCGCACAGCAAACTGGGGATGGAGATCCTCGTCTCCTGGAAGGTAGGTCATCATGTTATATAATGAACTTCTCTTTTCCTAACATCGAAACTGCCAATGATTAAAAATATATATTCTAAAACATAGCTGATGAAAATCTCACGGAAAATGAGTATTTTAGAAAAACAAAAATTTCTTACACTTAGAACAACATCTTCCCAGGTAACATGGAGCACAGTCCTCAGTGCCACAGAACTGGGACTATGAGTAACAAACGTGATAGTGACAGGGTAAACTGAAAATACCACCCTGGGAAGAGTATCATTAAATCTTCAAAATAAAACAGGGGCAAACTGATTCGCATCTTCAGAATTCGGAGAAAAAAATATCCATCAGCATTTCTACTCAGAGCACACCGTGAGCACGCCTTGGCACGTGCTCCGCCAGTGATTCACCGTGTTTAACTGGACGACTAGGAAAGCTGGGCTCAGGCTTCCCAACAGACACAATTTGTGAAGCTGGTGCGGAAACAGAGGAAAGTTATCAAGCATGTAACACGCTACATACAGTGTAGAAAGTATTCACATTTCGGCACTCCAGGCACTTTTCTGAGTTCTTGGAAACAAAACTTAAGCTCACAGAAGTGAACACACGCACACACTCTAATGTGTTGAAAGAGGACAGACTAGATTCCGGACGTCCGTCCACCCCAGGCTGGTTGCCGGCTTCACTGCGCACAGCCTCAGAGCTGGGGCGGGTGTGGGTGTGTGCCAGCGTGGTTGGGGGGTCCCACCCCCGCGTCATTCCCTTCCTAACCATGTGCACAGAGACACACCGGGGCACAGCTCTTTAGGGCAGGACATTGCCGGCCGTGGCCTACAGGTTAGAATTGGATCCCACCTGCATTTGCTCCGCCCACAAGTCATTTTTAAATGACTCAAAAAAAGAAAATCAAAAAAGTAATATTTTGTGATACATGAAAAATATCTGAAGTTCAAATTTCAGCATCCATAACGTTTTACGGGGATGCAGCCACAGCCACTCCTCTGCCTGTGGCTGTTTTCGGGTTACAAGGGACAGCAGTTGTGACGCAGGCCCTGTGGCCTGCGAGCCTACAGCACTTACCTGCTGGCCCTCACAGGAAAAGGATACAGGGCCCCGAGGCAGAGCGCACGGTAGTCTAGCGTGGCCAACTGCGGTGGCCTTCTCCTCCGGGGAACCAGGGCGACATGGGCCCCAGCTGAACTGCACAGTGACCCTGACCGTCAGGATATGTTCGGGTTTCCCCAAGACGGGACCAACAGGCCACCGCTTATCCCCTGTCGGGGTGGATGGGGGCTCCCTGCGGAGGCACATTCTCTGACACCTAACAAGTGTGCGTTACCAACAAACAAAGGGGCAAGCGGACACAAGCCAGCTGGGAGGAAACAGGCTTTTCATGCTTCTTTAGGGAAAAAAATCGGTTGAAAACTAGACATGAAACCATTATCTTCTATTAGAGTACATATAGAATTAAACACAGAAAAGACTTATAAAAAAAATCATTACTTTAAGTTAAATAATTTTTTGCAACTCTTTCTTCATTAAAAAAATAAATTGTTACTTTGAAATTTTTAAAATTCACCATACGATGTATAAATTCCTTCCCTGTCCTCCCTTAAAATTCCACGTTATGGTTGAAAAAGTGACACGGATGGGTGTTAAGAGAACTCCATTCAAGCAGCAAAGGCATGAAAAGCATTTCTGTTATTCAACAAGCTGATCAAGGAAATATCAAGAGGAAAATATAAAAACGGTGGCTTTCTTCGTGTTCACATGTCATCAGAATTTCAGCGCTGACTAGACCTCAGTGCAACAGAAGAGTAATAAAAAGATATAATTTCTATATTACTGCTATACACACACGTAACTTTTATATGTAAATTACCGAGAAAGAGTCCCAGCCTGCGAGCACTCAGGGCACCCATACGGACAGCTCTCTCACACGCCTTAATGAAAGGAGTGCGGCCGTGGTTTAAACATTCAGCCTAGTTAACAAAGAAGCTCTGTAACTAATACTCCTCTGGAGGACAATTTAGTCAGCAGGGCACCAACTCGATTCTTCTTTTGTAAGTACTATCAGATCTACGACGCCTGTGAAGAAGAGAGACCTTACTGCATCTCATTCCAACCAAGGCACCTTCAAGCTACAGCGCTTCCATTTATCTTACCGGGATGCTGGCAGCTAAGGTAATTGCAAGGAGGACTCTTTTAAGGGGCTGGAGTCCCCCTGCCCCACAGCATTCCTTACATCCTGCCTCTTCATAGGCAGAGGGATGGGGAAGGGCATGGGCTCCTGTATAGTTACGTTCAGTATTTTACCATGACAGCTTGATTTGGCAAAATCTTGCCAGTAAGCTGGGTTTTCAACATCTGACATCACTCAGAATACAGAATACTTTCCAGCACACTAGAAGTAATATATAACTCCCACTATTAGTGGTTCATTTATTTATTAAATCCGTACCTTAAATAAAAAGATTGTTTTACTCTAAAACTTAGTTTAAATGAGAGTTTATGCAAAGACTTTTCTCTGTAACCATCATCCCTCCACCCTCTCCCCACGTAAAATTTTCATTCTAACCCAAGTGACAAGTACAAGAGATTGCAGTGGGCTTAGAATGAAATGCCCCTGGGGAGTGAGAACAACCCTCCAAGACCCTGACAAAACACCTAGGGAGTAACACTGGGCACCTGTATGTCCCTGATTCAATATGATGGGACAGGGCGGAGGGAGGGCGGGGACAGAGGAGTGTATACGGGGACACACCACCAAGGAACACAGGAGAGTTTCTACATATTTACACATATACAAAATAGACATGCATCATTAAGTATAAATATCCTCTCATCCCTATGTACTGTATATGTCCTCCCTAAAAATTTTGTATGAATATACACATCTTTGGTTTTGATAGGATTCCATTTATCTATTCAGTTATCTTATTAAAGTATAACATCAGTCACTGCTAGGGATGTCTTACTGTCCTGAAGAACCGGGAATGAGTAAGAAAATTTTACTCCCTTGCTCAATTAAATAAGTGGGCTTTTTAAAAAAGCAAATCAACTTCAAAATACTCTAAGAAGCTATGGTTCTCGATACAATTAGTTGACGGCATTAGATCAGTCACTGAGAGAGAACTACAGAGCGTCGCACACATTTGGGCATCTCCTGCTCACATGTGCCCCAAGAGAGCGGAGGATAAACACTGAGTTAGAAACAGAGAAGATATTTCAATCAATGAGATGCGTTCAGGTCTCCTGTTTAAGGATTTTAATGGGATTCAGTTAATGATTTCTCTTGTGACTTCCCATGGGTTTGAAGCACAGGTTAAAATGCCAGTTCAATGGTCTTTGGAAAAGTCTCTCAGTCATCTTCAGAAGCAGAAGTAGTATCTCTTCTCCTTAGAATATTAAGTATGAAATTCAGGCGTCTAGTTTTTCTATCTCTCTCAACTAGACCCTAACTTTCATAAAGGTGGTGATTGGTGAATGTCACTGAATTTATAAGCTCTGTAGTAAAATACAGCTGCAAACACTATACAAGTAAGCCAGCACATGCAAATATTTGTAAATATTTACCACAAGCGCTCTACTGAAAGCGACTGACTGAGTTCTTAAGATTTAGCAATGAATACTCAGCCCTCTGTTTCCAATTACCACCCCTGAGGCCAAGCATCCAGTCTCATTAAATACTTAGCTCTTTAGAAACACACTGTAAAATCACTTCATACCTACCACCCTTATTTTAGAACTATCATTTGGACATGATATACGAAAACACTTTGAAGCTGTTATTAGAATTGAGCCAATATGTGACTGACACAGACACACCCAGAAAAAAACTCTCACAATGACTGTTTAATTTCCATGATGTCTGTAGGTTTCTTTTCAGCACAAACCTATGGGTAATGGTGTATTTCAATGCACCCCTAAAAGTCCCTGCTGCTTTCATTTGTCTAGACGGCAAGTGACTTAAAAGCTTAGACTTCCTGTCTAAATGAGTAAAAAAATTTCAAAGGCACAGAAACACAGAATCCTTGAAGAAAATCTTTTGAAGCACTAATCTGTAGGCCTTAAAACATCTTTCCAAAGATGCTTTATATAGCTTACTTTCTATTTAAACATAACAAATATTTATCTCTTTATTACATGTGACAAATATGCAAGGCACAGCCTTAAGATGTATGAGGTGAACTGAAAATAACGTTCGATGCTAATTTTAAAATAGTCATAAGCTCCATCAATGACAGTCTCATATACAAAGCCAGGGATAATAACGAAAATTAATGAGTCGAAAAGTCGTTTTGGGAGAGGTGGCCAAGAACCCCTTTTTGGGGAAATGGCTTTCACCTGAATCACTTGCATTCTTTCTCAAGCAAATATTCCCCTAAAGGCAACACATTTGAAGAGGACATTTATAGGATAATCAGCTAAACTGATAATTTACAAAAGCAGGATTCAGAGTTAAGCATACTATCATAAGCGAACACTGTTATAATGGTTACATTTCCTTTGATTTTTAAAAACCAGCACCTAAAATAAACCCAGCCTCAAAGGTCCTGGGATTAAATCCCCTAATAGAAAATGTGCTGCCACTCTAAATTTAGAAGTGGTAAACAATCTAAGTATGAAATATGCATCATGTAAGGGAATTTTTTCCCACTGCACGGGCCTCAGGGGGGTCCTAAATTATTCTGTTTTTGAACTCTGCCCAGGGAGAGTCTCTGTTCTTCCACTATTAACGCCTTGCTATGTTCTGTAGGCCAGGAAGAACCACAAACAGGCCTGTTGGCACAGTGTGAGCAGTCCTGAACTTAAAATAATTTGGTAAGAAAATTTATTCATAGCTCTCTTCTGGTTGTATGGAAATTGGGATTAACTTTCATCTGGAAATAACATACCCTTCTGGGTTACACTCTGGGGACCGCCCTCACAAATGACACTGACGATGAGCCCGATCATGGCGGTTTTCAGCAGCAACTGTGGCTCCCGTTACTCTAGCACCTTCCAAATACCAGAGCTATCAGGCACAGTTTCTTACATGAGGAAGCTACAGCATCTTGTTAGCGCCGTCCATTGTTCCTGCAGGCCAAAATGTTTTTTTAATTGATTTCATTGTCCCACATAGCCAAGACACTCTCTGACCTCAAGTCAAGGCCCAAGTCAGTACTGAAAACATTAAAAAAGACTCAAGTGTAAAGAACTGCTGGCCTTTGATTATTCCAGGAGCTAAGACATTTTAAGGAATATACTTATTACTACAAGGCACAGACTACTGGTGAAATTAAAGCTGCACTGGGGCCGGGGAGTGGGGAGCTACGTGTACTGGGTGCCACCCTTAGGCAGGCGCACCCCGTCTATGGTTTGCAGGCGGGACCCTGGGATGGGTGCATGGGTGGGAGGAGGTGGGGGAAAAGGCAGAAGGAGGTTTTTACATGTAGATGACATTTTATAAGTTGTCCTATAACATGTGATCTTGTACAATCAAATGTCCTTCTCCCACGGAGTCTCAATGACGAGACACAGACAGCTAAACAAACAAATAAAAAGCAGAGATTCTGTGATGAAGGAGTGAATTAAGGGAGTGCTGTGGAACACGGAGCAGGATGCCTTCAGGCAGAGCACATTTGCGCAGGGGCTGCTGTCGGGTAGGCCCAGACTGGGAGCGAAGATGTGCCCCTTGGACAAGTGGTGGGCAGGAGACAGGAGGCAGAGAGAACAATGTGCAAAGGCGGGAAGAACTTGGGTGGGCATATGCCACTTAGGCACCAGCGAGGAGGAGAGCGGGGAGGCTGGAAAAAGGGCAGAGGGAGAGGATGCGGCTGTGAATGGGCTCAGGTGCCTCAGCCAAGGGACATGGGTTTGCTCTTCAGGGACCAGGGAGCGAGCGGAAGTCTGAAAGGCCAGTTTCAACATTACCAGGGAAGGAAAAGAAATGCAGTGGGGTGCCAAATAAGAAATGTTAAACATTGAAAAGAAAAAAACAACATGTTTTTAAGTGTTTATGAACAAAGAATGCTTTAAACATGTATAGGTATCAGTTAATAAATTTGTAAAATATTTTAAAAATCTCTATTATTTTCAGCACTACATAAAATTTAACAAATACATGAACGACAATGACAACAGAAAGTGCCCGAATAACTACAGACACTTCCTACTACTCATTTCAGCTGGGATATACTCCTATATCTTACCCTTAAAATAGCACAACTGCTGTATGAAAACTAATTATGAGTAACGTTTCCCTTTAACAGAGTATACCCTTTAACTATTCTACTATAAAACTGCTGGTGACGACTCCCGATACCTAGAGTTACAAAGGAGAAATCAGCGAACGGTGTGACTGCTGAAGGAGGGATGGAGCTGGCGAGTTGGCGCTCTACAAATGTCGATGCCAGGAATGAAGCGGTTTGTAGGAATGACCCAGGTGTTTGAAAGCAATTGACAAACTAACAAGATCTATAATGTGTAAGATTTTGAGTTTGTCTACTGATACCAGTTTTTATTGCTGAAAGCATATCATAAATTCTTGTAACAGAAAAGCAATCAACACCACCTTTTGCATCCCTCATGGTACAGACACAACTGTTTACTTTAGGAGTACAATGCTTAGCAAGTAGCAATTCCGAAAATAAAACTTAATGAAAAGGCATGAACCCTCAGGAGACATTTATTTCTTTAGTACATAGCAATGAAATACTGTAAAACAGTAAGACTTATAGGAACTGCAAATAAATTAGCAACCTAAAAAAGAAAACAAACAAACAAAAAAAAACACCCAGAAAAACGCACAACTTACAAACTGTAGTGAGTCTACATGGAATAAAGGGAAGTCCTATTTGTAGAAAAATCACATAGTTATTTTGATATCTTCCCCAGTCACATGAACCATATAAACATACGTACTTGTTCTATGTCCTTCACTGGATCTTTCAAAACTTTTTATTTTGGAATGACACAAAAGTGGCAACGACAGTACTGAGTATTTCCACACACCCTTCACCTAGCTTCCCTAAATGGTAACATTCACACGGCAAGCATGGTACACTTATCAAAACTATGAAATTGACATCGGTATAATACTATTACCGAAACTACAGGCAATTCATATTTCACTAGTTTTCCAGTAATGTCTTTTTTGCCAGGATCCAACCCAGGATAGCATATTACATTTATTCACCATGTCTCCTTCATCTCCTCTAATCTGCAACAATTTCTCAAGTATTTCCTTGTTTTTTCACAACCTCGACACATCTGAAGAGCACTTGTCAGGTATTTTGTAGAATATCCTCGATTTGGATTTGTTTCATGTACTCTCACGGTTAGGCTGGGGTTATACATCTTGGGGAAAAATATCACAGAAGTGAAATGTCCTTTCCACAGCAGCCTATCAGGCTATGACAGTCACGTGATTTATCTAGCAGGTGATGCTCCTTCGGCCACTGGGTGAAGGTGGCGTCTGCCAGGTTTCTCCACTGCCAAGTTACTCTCTTCATCATGAGAAAGGCGTCACCGAGTCCGGCCCACACCCAAGGAAGGGGGATTAAGCCCCCGCCTCCTGGAGGACGGATATCAAAGAGTTTGTGGAAATTAATACCATACATTAAAGCCACGCAGTAATTAGTAAATGTTTGGGGGAAATGTTTGGAGCTATGACGTATCATCCTGTTTCTCCCTGAAGTACTGCCCATTAATTTTAGTTTTATCAGTGGGTCCTGCCTGTAGCCTTGCTCTGCTGTTCACATGTTGATTTTCTATTTACTTTATTCCTTTTATTGATACATTATTTAGAATTCTACTGTTCAGAAAAAGCTGTCCTGCCTCCATTCATTTTCACGTGATCAAGACAATTATTTCTCTTACATGTTTTTTGATGCAACTTAAGTTCCTTTATTAGGTGATTAAGTGATACTCTTATCAACACTAAATGACAGTGATACTTCCAACTGAGACTTCATGATTATAAAATATTGGAGAGAAAAAAATACGCACTTGATGCTTTTCTGGACACAGCCAGTGGAAATATAATTTAATATGGATGCTTGGAACAATAATCTGTAAGCATCATAGGAAGCTGAAGATGCAATCATCTTATGACCAGAAAGTCCACTCCTAGATTTATACACAGGCACGTGACATAAGGAGAGACACACTAGCAGAGAAGCACTGTTTTGGTATTATAGTAGCAAAAAACAAAGACAACGTAATTTTCCAGCAATATTAAGTATTTATAGATATATTCAGAAATTGGGATGCTATGTAGCAGTGAAACGGAATGTGCTAGAACTAAAAATATTAATATGAATATCGTAAACAATGTTGATAGAAAACAAACAAAAACCCAATGCAGCAATATGCACTTAATGCAGGACAGAAGGCAAAAGAGAGTGGCGGACCATAAGCATGGCTGTACAAACTCAAAAGGCCTAGTGCAGTAGCAGGAAGCAAAGATCAAAAGAGGCAATGAGAGTGGGGGGGCGCTGTGGAGCTGTGGATTGGAAGGCACTGGAGAAGACACGAGAGAGCAGGTGGGATAGCTTCGAGGTCCCTACTAACCTTCCTATGGCCGACCAGCTGCCATGGGGCCCACCGCCCGAGTAACGGGTCTAACCTGAAACAGGCCGTGCCCTGGTCACTCCAGGAAGCCCTCCCTCCCTTCGAGGGCTGCCCTGATATCGGGGCAAGGTCTTTCCTGACATCTGCCAAGATGAGCTTCCCTGACATCTACCAGGATGAGCTCCAAAATTCCTTCCTCTATGACCCCAGGTCACATGCAATCACTGTGGAATGTCTCACGTTGAGTTTTAATGAACTGGTAACATGTGCCATGGTGAAAACTCTGGGGGAAGATGGCTTACATTCAACCCCTAGCCTTGCCACTTATTAACAGACTGTGGGAGACATCTTAACCTTTCCATGTTTCTCCTTCCTGGTTGATAAAATGAGGAAATACTCGTACCTGCTGAAAAGAGTTGTTGTGAGACTAAAAAGAGAAATTGTAAGTAAAGGGATCGCTGCAGCAAGATCTCATTAAGTGTGAGCTACTATCACTGTTAAACATGAGGGAGGGGCCGTGGGACAGAGAGCCCGGACGTATGTCAGTGGGGACACAGTGCAAGGAAGCAGCGGCATCGAGAGGGGGCGGCTGAGACAGTGAAGAAGATGAAGGGAACTTGGTCCTCCCTGTCTCACTGGTCCCAGCGGCTACTGACAAAGGCGCTGCAGGCCCTGTTGGGGTCAAGTTTAAAAATGGAACTCCAGACCACAACCAAGAGAGAAATGAAACTCTGTGAGAGACGCAGGTTTTTCCTCCCTTTTTCTGGTGACCTATAGCAGGATCAATCATTCATAAGCTCTTTAATGAGTAAGACAAGGACCGCCTGGGCTCTGTTTACGAACACAGATTTTCAACAATGTTTCTATCAATGACATTATGACAAATATTCTAGTACTGGAAAGTGGTTAACAGTGGAAATGGTAAGAAAAACACCCAAGATGACTCACTACATAAGAATCACAAATAACAAAATGTTACCACAGAGAGACTATTGTGCCATAGCAGAAAGCGCTGGATGAAAGAGGGGTTTAAAGCTTGGTGCCGACATTGATCCGCTGTGGACAAGACAATCTAATCTTGTATTCAGCTGTAACACGGGGATTGGAATGCTTATTTTGTCAGTGGGTCAATATAATGAATAAAGCAAATGATAAGGAAATTGTGAAGAACATCACTTTTAAAATATAAGATGATGATTTCCTGATGCTAAGTTATGTATTAGACACAGACTTCAAATCATTCCCGTTTTAAAGAATATGTTAGAAATAGAATAACAATAAAATAAATACTAAGGCCACCTCAGTTCACATCCAATTTCCCTCCTAGAACGCACATCTCTGTATAAGAAGCTGCTGAGCCTAGGGATAAGGGTTATTTTGTTTTTTCAGTATTTAAAGATACGAAGATAGTTCAGTTATGTTAAATTATTTCTTACTATGTTAAAAATAGGAAGACGCAGTATAAAGGGATTCAATATACAAAAAGCTGAAATTCTTATGTTATCATAGAAATAATTTTTGAGACTTCTGAATTCTTTAGGGAAAAAAGTAGAGAATCCAGAAATTTTTTTACAAGGTTGGCCTGACTAGATTACACATGAAAATGTTTTTTATTTTTTATTTTTAAATGAACCTCAACCCATTCAATACTCGCCCCGCCCCCGAGTCAAGCTTAACAAGATGCATTTTTCTTACGCTCAGTTATGACTCACAGACTACTTAGGTAAGAGGTTTCCCAAATGAGTTGTTTTTATCTTTTGCAGGAGCAGCTGGTCGCTTAACACCTCAAGTGCTGCCACTCAAGTGCAATTCTCCATAATAATTTTTCCTAGGAGCATGTAACCATGTTATAACATATTACTTCAAACACTACTTCTCAAAAGGAAGTGGTCATAAGCCTCTTCAGGGCTTCAGACAGAAACTTCCAATAAAAAAAAAAAAAAGATGACGACGACGATGATGATGTCAGTATGGGCCTGCATTAGGTCTTGCAGTCCAGCAGGTTTCACACTCCAGCACATGCTACCTTCTCAGCAGAGCCACACAACAGTATTACGGTCCCCCACACTTACAGGTAATGACCCTGGGGCCTGGAGCCGGTTCTCAGGCCCATGGGAAGAACACAGCGTTTTCGCTGATGATCCCTGTAGCCCATACACGCAGTCTCGAAGACAGAATGAGCAAATTAAGATACAGGGTCCCAAAAGGTGGAAGGGTGAGACCCCCCATTGCATGTGCCTTCTGAAACCCCTGCACATGGGAGAGGCCTAAGGACCGGACTTGCAAGCACATCCCATTGCCTAATTCTTCTTTATTCCAGTAAATCATACATTTTGAAATAAAACTGGACTTAAATTCTGGTCATCGATCTGAGTGCCATGAAGCCTCCTTCGTAACCTCTGAGTCTTATTCCCCTCCTCGAACGAAACCTGCCTTTAAAAAGTACTCATTGGAGGTTGTTTTCTTCTCGACGTTGGTATTAGATCATAACAGGGTTCTTTTTGCACTGGGGTGTGGGGCAGGGGGCGGCCACTAAGAATCTGGGCCCTGGAACCACACAGCTGATGCCCACCTAGCCCTTGTCTCCCAAGGGCTTGGGCAAACGAGCCCCATGTGGTCCCACTCCTCACCTATGTATATTACTAGACAATAGAAGCAATGGTCTCAACAGTGTTGTTGGGAGAATTAAATGAGTTGCTGCACATAAAGTACTAAGCAGGACGCCTGGCACCGGAGAAGTGCTCATTAAACATTTACTGTAATGTAGGTTTATAGTAACAACACAGCCGTTAAAGGCACGGATTCTGGAATAAGAGCAGTTGGAAATCGAGTCATGGTTCCACCATTTCTTTCCCTAATCCTGGGTGAGTTACTTAACCTCACTAAGCCTTGAATTCACTATCCAAAAATGGGGAAAATATTACTTATACCATCATGAGGATTCCACATACTTATGAATAAGATGTAGCAAGCATACAGAAGTGTTCAGGAAATAGTTGCTATGTATATAAACATACACACATACCAGACGTATACTTTAGTTTTAACACTTTAGGATGTAAAATACATTTTGAGTATGCGATAAAGAACTTGCAGATAACGTCCAAAAAAATATCTGACTCATAAAGATAGATGAGTAAAGAGCAGTGGCCTGAATGCACCTGTCCATTCTTTAACAAGTGGTTCCCAGAGACTTATATGCTGGACAGAGGGCATACCACTGATTGCTAACATCGGTGAGTAAACAGCCTTCGGCACCTCTACCAAATGCAGTGTTACCAGTTACAAACCGCATGCCCAGGAGGGCACTGACGGGAAAAGTGAAGCCTTGGTTCCAATCTGACCCATCACCTCCTACCGGTGTGAACAAGGCAAGTGAATGAACATCCCAAAGCCTCAGTTTCTTCACCTACAAAATGGATCTTTGTCTCAAAAAGGGTGAGAACAAAATGAGTTTAATAAATAACAGCCATCATGATTTTGATATTTATTGCCATGAATTATGCAGATAAATTTAAAACAAGAACACTAGATACTAAAATGGCAAAAGATTATAAGCCACCTTAATTGCCAATTCAGCAGTGAGCCATTTAAAAATATATAATTACTTGGAGACTTCCGGCCAAGATGGAGGCGTTGATAGATACACATTGTCTCCTCCCACAACCAAAAGAAGGGCAACAACAAATTTAAAGTAAAAAAATTACCAGAACTGCCAGAAAATCAAACTGTATGGAAGTCTGACAACCAAGAAGTTAAAGAAGAAACATTCAGTCAGACTGGGAGGAGGGGTGGAGATGGGCATCTGGGGTGGAGAGGACATGTGGCAAGGCAGCGGTTGGTGGACTCGGAGGTCCCACATTCGCGTGCGGATAAACTGGGAAGAACAACTGGGGAGTGAGAGAGACCATGCAACCCAGGGTTCCAGTGCAGGGACAGGAAAGTCTCAAAACCTGTGGGGGTTGCAGTGGTGGGAGAAACTGCCAGTCTCACAGGAGAGTTTGTTGGAGAGGCCCACAGGGTCCTAGAATGTTCACAAACCCACCCACCCACATGGGAATCAGCACCAGAAGGGCCCAATTTGCTTGTGGGTAGCAGGGGAAGTGACTGAAAGCCAGCCAAGAGCCAAGCAAATGGCATTGTTCCCTCTTGCACCCCTCCCCCACATGCAACGCCACAAGACAATGACGTGGGTTGCCCTGCCCTGGCGAACACCTATGGTTCCGCCCCTCACAATATAATAGGCCCACTGAGACAATAAAAAATATGGCCCAAAGGAAAGAAAGTTCAAAGAAAGAAAGATCAAAGTGCCAAAAATAGAACTAAGCGATGAAGAGATAGCCAACATAACAGATGCAGAGCTCAAAACATTGGTAATCAGGATGCTCAGAGAAATGGTTGACTATGGTCATAAAATGGAGGAAAAAGTAAAGGCTATGCAAAGTGAAATAAAGAAAAGTATACAGGGAACCAACAGTGAAGGGAAGGAAACCGGGAGACTCAAATCAATGATATGGAGCAGAAGGAAGAAATAAACATTCAACCAGAACAGAATGAAGAAACTAGAATTCAAAAAAAATGAGGAGAGGCTTAGGAACCTGTGGCACAACTTTAAACGTTCCAACATCCGAATCATAGGGGTGCCAAAAAAAGAAGCAGAAGAGCAAGACATTGAAAACTTATTTGAACAAATAATGAAGGAGAACTTCCCCAATCTGGCAAAGGTAATAGACTTCTAGGAAGTCCAGGAAGCTCAGAATCCCAAAAAAGTTGGACCCAAGGGAGCACACACCAAGGCATGTGATCACTACATTACCCAAGAGTAAAGATAAGGAGACAATGTTGAAAGCAGCAGGAGTTCCCCTAATTCTGTCAGCTGATTTCTCCAAAGAAACCTGCAGGCAAGAAGTGGCTGGAAAGAAGCATTCGAAGTCATGAAAGCCACGGACCTACATCTAAGAGTACTCTATCCAGCAAAGCTATCATTTAGACTGGAAAGGCAGATAAACTGCTTTCCAGGTAAGGTGAAGTTAAAGGAGGTCATCATCAACAAGCCCTTATTATATGAAATGGTAAAGGGACTTATCTAAGAAAAAGAAGATCAAAGTTATGAACAGTAAAATGACAACAAACTTACAACTATCAACAACTGAATCTAAACGAACAAAAACAAAAACAAGCTAAGCAAACACCTAGAACAGGAACAGAATCACAGAAATGGAGATCACATGGAATGTTATCAGCAGGGAAGGGGAGGGGGGAGAATGAGGGAAAAGGTACAGGGAATAAGCAGCATAAATGATAGGTACAAAATAGACAGGGGGAGGTTAAGAACAGTATAGGAAAGGGAGAAGCCAAAGAAGTTACATGTACGGCCCATGGACATGAGCTAAGTGGGGAGAATGCCAGTGGGAGTTGGGAGGTGCAGGGTGGAGGGGAATAAAGGGAAGAAAAAAATGGGACAACTGTAATAGCATAATCAATAAAATATATTTAAATATGTATATAAATTACTAAAAGTAATATAATTCTTATTTAAAAGATTGTTGAGTGAAAATCAGGTACAGCAAACAAACATGATCAAATTTATGTAAAACAGTATAAATATTACATAAACATATATACTTATATGTACATATAAAATATATATGTGTATTTTTTAAATGCATAAAAGGTATCAACTGATGCTCAATAAAATGTTAACAGCGGTTATTTTAAGTGACTGGATCTGGGAGTACTTTTTTCTTTTTTTGTTATACTTGAGCAGTTATTTTAAAAAATGCTGAAGCTTTTTGTAAAAGAAATAAAATAAATGGGGCCTCCGGAGAGTTTACCAGTTTTTAACATATAGCCATAGCATAAATTAATAAACAGAGTATTAATTTATTCTCACTGTAAAGCAAACAACAAATGAACTTTAAAATAAGCCCATTATTCAAAAGATGGGAAACAGCCGAATAACAGTAGCATGAAATCCTACTACTCTCTTCACAGTAGATGCTAAAACGATGCAAAAGTATGTGGTGATGAAATGACAAAACAAAGTGGACAAATAAATTATGCTCATATGTATGGTTTCCACATTTTATCAGACTCAGATTTTTAATACAATTTTCCTCATAGTCTCTATTAGCAATTCTGTACATACTGAATAAGATGTCAGAGAAAACTTTAAAAAATCGGATCTGATGTAAGTAGAACAAAGCAAAAATTATAAGTCCTGACTTTAACATGGCCTTTGATACAGCAGGTCCCCACCCAACGCCCCACCCCCTGCAGCCGAGGAGCCCAGAACAAACACAGACACAGGCGCTCCCAGCTCAGTGGGCCGTACAGAGCTTATTCCCCACAGAGGCTGGCATTTTGAACTCAAAGGCTCTCAGAAGAAACAGAGTCACGTGCCTATCCACACTTCGAACAGAAGCTAACACAAACTGTCATTCTGTCCCTGTTGCCACACTGAGGCAAAGGGCCCTGGGACGAGGCACCACTGACCACCGCTGACCACCACTGCCTCACGTTCCCGTGCGCGCCCACGCTCTGAACAGTTCCACGCGGGATGCAGCTGCCACGGGTTTCGTTGTGATGGGCACATGTTCGACGCTATCGACTTCTTTTACCTCCAAAGAAAATTACAATTTTAAACATAATTCTCTTTGGGAATTGATGCTTCTAAGTTTCCTGTTTCATTCGGATATTGTAGAAGATGGCAAACCAGCTAGAGTAAACAGGGACTTCAAGTATCAAAATGGAGTTGAAATAATAACCAGAGTATTATAAAATTATAACCTCGGGTAAATTCATTCTGCTGAGCTCCCTGTAACTCCTAGAAGAGTATCCCCATGAGATCACTCAGGAGCACCATAATGGGCCATCAGGTTGTACAATGTGGTATGACTGTCCACGATTTGTCCTCTATAGAATATACCTGTCTCTTCTTGCTTTTCTGTATTCTGTCCTCTTCTGAATTTCCCAACACTGCTTAGCAGCAGATAAGACACTGTATTAAGGAAAAATGAATTCTGGCTCTAGGAATAAAAGCAATATATTTTTTAAAAGCATGTATATAAAGATTGGTGGAAGCTACTTATGAATTAAATAAAAGAGGAGTGAAGGGAAATGTAAAGCTACAACAAGCGAGGCAATCTGCTAACAGGCCGCGCAAGTGCCAGTTCGCGGGCCCCGGGCTCGGCAGGATTCTCTGTACAGTGCCAAACTGCAACAATATTGTAATGGTTAGAAAGGAATTTCTCTCAAGAGCTCACAAAGGCAGAAGGTCATAAATAAACCCAGCAGGGCTGCCTTGTCAGTTCTCATTATTAGCGCTGCAGGCACTTGCTTTTCTATGGGCTCCTTACAGGTTCATTTAAGTGTAAGAGTTCCTCCTTGAACATTCACATACTCATAAATAAAACGGTTCTTAATCTGGCAAAGAAAAATACTTGAGAAGTGAGAAAGAAGCAAGCAAGTACATAAATATATAAAGGACAGAGCACAGCAAACAGCAGAGCTTAGCCGGGCAACTCCAAGAACTGGATGCCGTAACTCCGGGCCTTGGCACCCCAGCAGCGACCCACTGAGTGCTCCGCGCTGTCACCGCCACCACCGTCCACAGAAGCCTATCTGGCCAGGAAATGAAGCTGAGCTCCTAAACTGATGCTGACGTGTGTCATAAACTGAGGGAAGCACAGCTGTGTGATCATTACTGCAATAATGAAGTGACACTTAGTGTTAACTTATTTTACTGAAGATTTTTAACTAGAAAGAAAAGAGGATGTACGAGTCTATTAATGATAGGAAGAGATGTTGAGTTTTTGCAATTAAAAAACACGAATGTATTCCTTGGTCTTTACAGGTGGACATTACCTTTTGCATCTCTGAGCTCTTACCAATGCCTCTTAATAGAAAGAAGATTTAGTTTTATAACATGTAAAACATAACATGCGAATCTCAATTCTTTCTCAATTTTATGTCGTCTCCTAAGAAGAGCAGAGAATAGGAAACATTCACTTACTCCAATATAGATATTAAAAGGAGAAAAGATCTGATAAACTTGATTTCATTTATTACTAACTCAAAACAAAAACGTACTCTTCTTCAGCAACACGAAAAACATGTTCCAGTGTCATCTATTTTCTTTAAAAAGAAAAGGGAAAAAAACCCAAAATGAATATTTTAAAGTAATATAGCTCAGTATTCTTAAAAACAAATGAGAAGCACATCAGAAAACAAACTAGAAAATAAAAACCTGAATAATCCCACTACTCAGAGCTAACTAAATTCTAACATCCTGCCACCTTTCCTTCTGGTCTTTTTTCTTAAGCATAGCAAAACAGCGTATCTTTAAAAGCATTATGCGTATGCCAACATAAATAAGGCACCAACTGACCTACTTACCATCCTCTATCAAGAAAATGAACATTTGTTTGTTTGCCAGATAATTTTCAGTGTTATAATTTATGAAATTTGAACTACCTGTAAATTTTAAAAATATATAATAAGTGTCCCACCTCACAGGCTAGGATGCCGGGACACAGCCTGAGTGGCTCTGCCGACATGTAAAAGCTGGGCCAGTAGGTGCTGGTGTGTTACAGAGAAAGGTCTATTTGCAGAATCCCTTCTGCTGGCTCGCAGCCTCTCATTACCTACCTACCACTCATGATTACTAGTGTCAAGCTGATGTTGAATTCTTCACAGAGAAAATTCTCTGTGTTTGCTTTAGACACTGGCAATTGGTCTATGTTCTCAGTATTCAAACAGGATTGCCCTGGAATAACATAATATTACTGGTACAAAGAACATGAATAAATGCTGAAAAGAGCGGAGGTCGAATGTCCACGAGTGGTAAGGAGCTCACGCAGGCCTCATTTTTACACTGGTGGGGAAAGGCAGGTTTGCCTAGAGAGCATCTCTGAAGCAGCTAACCGCCTGCATTAACTGCAGCCCACACAAGAAACCATGGTGCTGAATTTGCAATAGGTTGCAAACATGTTAATATGTCCTGATTAGCAGATTTATACTTGGGTATCCCATGGTTCACAACGTTAGGCCATAAAAAGTCCTCAGGAACTTACAACTGAATATTCTCTCAACAGTAACAAATAGTAGAAACAAGGTTTCCGAATCTGACACCCTCAAGACATGAATAGCATATAAAAAATAAAATGAGGTATTTTTAGGCTTAACTGTTAACCCATGCACGTATTAACCAAACTACATCTCACCAATTTTTAGAGTTGTTTAGCAGATGTTAATGGGGCTCACACCCAGAATTTTAGGTAGAAACGTACTAGAAGATATTAGTATAAGGGGAGAGCGCTAAAATAAATAAGTCATGGGGACGTAATGTATAGCATTGTGACTATAGTTAATAATAGTTTGTGTATTTGAGTATCTAGATCTACTCCAAAAAAGTTTATCACAAGAAAAAAATCATGTAATAACGTACGGTGATGGATGTTAACTAGACTTACTGTGCTGATCATTTCACAATATATGCAAATATCAAATCATTCTGTTGTACACTGGAAACTAATATAATGTTCTGAGTCAATTATATCTAAATAAAAATATATAAAAGCAAACAAAGAAAGTGAGGAAAGCAAAGTCTGACTCCCTTGGAAGAGAAACACAATGAACTGTTAAGAACAGTACAGAATTTTCCGAACTAAAACAAAGCCACAGTAAACATTTACTCCTGTCCTCTGTCTTTAGGATGTAAAACTGAGGTCCAGGGAAGCTAAATTATTTATGTCAAAAATGTGCACTTATCAGTAAATGAGTGGATCAAAACACTGGTACATTCACACCATAGAGTACCATGCAGCAGAAAGGAAGAATGAACTCCTCCTGTGACGGAAGGGACGGAACTGGAGAATATTATGCTAAGTGAAATAAACCAGTCGGTGAAAGGCAAATACCATATGATATCACTTATTAGGAAGTTAATGAACAAAATAAACTAATGAGCAAAATAGAACCAGAGACGTGGAAACATGAAACAGACTGACAGCGACTGGGCGGGGGATGGGGGAGGGGGACGCTGGGCAGAGGAGGACAAAGGAGGAAAATTGGGACAACTGTAATATAATAACAATAAAAAATTTAACAGTAAATAAAAAATTATTTGACATTCAAAGAAATATACACCGGTTCTACGGACACAGATTACATGAGAACGCACTTTTCTAAGTAAATTCATTACCATCTGCACTGGTACTGACAGCCTTACCCAAGGGCTCAAAAGACAGAATGAGAGTGTGTGTGTGTGTGTGTGTGTGAGAGAGAGAGAGAGAGAGAGAGAGAGAGAGAGAGAGAGAGAGAGAATGCATATGTGTTTGTGAATGTGTGTGTGCATGCAAACACACCTACACAAGCATGTGCACTGACAGTGAGAGTACACACTTAGCTACATGAATGCATTTTCTAGTAGTCATTGTCCCACACTACATATCTAGGCACACGACCAGCTCAAAGTACCCTGTTTCGTTTAGTAAATAAGGATGTGACTTTGTAAGTAATAAAAGGAAGAAGAACCATGTAGTAGAGATATCAGTATGGGCAAGCATGGGACACCATTTGATGGGTCCTTTGGGGACTTAAAATGGATCTATTATTTTCTCATTTCTACCCCTTGTTGTGTCTCACACAATGCTTCTTCTAGTTCCCCAATTTCTTGGACATGCTAATGTGTTCACTCCGACTCCTTATGGGTAAGTCACAGCAGTGTCACATGCAGGCCCATAAACCGAGAGACCACAGAGTGTCCCACCAGAGGACACTTAACTGCCGCTGGCAGAGACAGAATATCCATGGTTTCTTACCTTGCCACCTGATCTGGGCAGGGAGTCATGGTTACACTTAGGGGAACCCACACAGGTTAATGTATTTTATCACTGAAACTGACAGAGCACCTGACTTTTTCATTCTGTCTGCTGACTCCCCACAGGGTTCACAGGAGTAAAACATAAGAGAAGCACATTGTGAAGACCGACTGTTTTGTGAAATCCTCCTCCATGCAGCATACCATCTGTGATGGAGCACAGTTCACAGCCTACAATGGATCGGATTCCCAGTGCAATCTGATGTGAGAAACAGAGTTCTGGGTTCTGAAGTATCTGTGATTGTTTTAGTCCTCAACATATGGGGTATGGTACATACACTGCATTTAGATTCCTGAGAACAGTGGAGTTAGCCGTGTAAAACACAATTACACACAGTAGGACAGAAAGACAGGCCGAATGAGGAGAACAAGCAGAGACAGAAAGACAACAGGTGAAAGTAACAGAAGACAAGAAACTACAAGCACCGCATAATATGCGTAAGTGTTTAAGTGGTCTCTGGATGAATGAATGACTAGCCCGGTGACGATGTGTGGGAAACTAAAGCAAGGGAAGCAGATGATGCTGAGGACAGATCCGGCAAATAATAAAGAGCGTTTAAGGTTTTCACCGTCACTGCTAAGCTAAAGGGCACAGAGGAATCTACGCGTACGCTGCGGTAGGGGCGCCCCTGCGAGACGCAGGGGGCGGCGGCCTGGTGGGCAGATGCAGCCCCACAGAGCCATGACGCGTCTGGGGGAGGAAACTGCACCCCTTCCTCAGAAAGACGGAGCAGGCTGACTCCAGCTCTCGGGACCCTCCTGACACCACAGACAGCCACCACTCACCCAGAAAGGAGGGGACAGAGCTGGCAGTCAGGAGCCTGCGCTCCGTGGCCTGTCCTTGGTTCACTTATTTCTGCTCATTACTAGCCATTCAGCCCATCGACATTACTCAGGCTCCCTGATGCCTCGATTTCTTCAGTTAAACCTGTTCAGATAAACAGGTACAAGTGTTGTTAAATTTACGTTTCTAATGACATACAAGAAAGTGCTTGGAGCACTGCCTGGCAAATAAGTGAGAATACAAAAGAACGATAGCTATTATTCTTGTATCTTTTTATTCAAACCATTTTGTTATTTCATCCTGACAGCTGTCTCATTAGGTACAGGTGACAACTGTACATCAGGAACTAGGTTTCAGAGGGTGTGGCGGCTGGGCCATGACCCAGCCCTGCCCTCGGACTTCACCGTCCATATGCCAGGTCCACTGCCCTAAGTCCAGGTTTCTCTCCCTCTCGTTACTGTCCCTATTCCCACGCCAAACAGAGGAAAAGACAAAAAAAAAAGGCCAGAGTAAAAAAATGGTACTCCATCACTGTTTCCGGAAGGTTCATTGTTTTTCGAGAATGAAAATCATTAACAATTCAAGTCCATCTTCTTCCTCTCCAAGCAAAAAATTCTTAGCTTGTTGATGGAAAATGACAATTGTCTGTACTGCAATTAGCTTCCAGATCCTCTGGAACAGAAAGTGGCAAAATACCATCACCTGTTCTAGCACGGGGACGACATGTGACTCATTCTCTGGAATAAAAGACAACCCTGAACCAAGACATAGGTTACCTATTAAAAATAATAATAACATCCCACAAACAGGATGGTGTTCTGGCCTAACAATGTCATTAAAAATAAATTCCTCCATTTAGATATTCAGATATTTAATGAAAGATATTTTAAGACTAATATGCATTATTTAATGGTCACAGGACCATTTAAAATTCTAAGATTATACACAGTCCTCAGAAAACAGTAAAATAAGCAAAGCGGTAATTAATAAGAAAGAATACTAGGAACAAAACTGAAAAGAGTTGAACTTTAACTTTCCTTCTTTTCTGTAATTCCTAAAGTATAACTTTTGAGTAATTCATTTCCAATGCAAATACTTTTCTGTGACATACAGCAATTCTAAAATTTCTTTTAATAGCTATATGAAAGAGTAAAAACTGATGTTGACATAAACTCCTTGAATAAGGTTTGTGTTATGTTCATAGAAAACTTTTAAACGTTTTGAAGTGGAGGGGTAAGATCATTTTCTGTAGCAAGACTAAAATACGGCTTACCGGTAGTGCCCACTGACTCTGAAATACCGCTGACTTTATTCAGGACAGTGGTTGCCCCTGGTGGGGCCGAGGGATGGAGGGAATAATGACCTCGAAGGGGACCAAGAGCAACCTGGGGCCCCGGGGGCATTGGAACTGACTGCTTGCTGATTATATTGATACAAGTGTGTTCATCTGAGGAAGTGTATTAAGCCACACACTTATGTGTGTATTTTGCTATTATTTATGTTATGTTATACTTCCACAACATTTATATTGAAAAACACTGACTTCTAGACAATGATCCCACGGTCATTTGTCATGACACGGGAGAAAAAAGAAAAGAACACAAACCAGCCACGTCCGGAATCTTTATACCCCCTACCTCACTCTGATAGGTCAGCGCTAACATGTGCTAAGCTCGTCTTCAGTATTCTCCCTGGATATATGACCTGCTTTCAGAAAAGCAGGAGTCCAATTTAAAAGGAAGCTCCTATGGATAGGTAATGGCTTGACCCCTGATCCCACTACCACAGTTGTTCCAATTCTCCAGTGATTTCCCTGCGTGGCTCATTTCCCAGTTTGGGGTCAAAGACCAACATGCCCATCAAGTCAAGGGTCAACGAAAGCAATGCTTGATGTATTTGAAAGCAACAGCACCATAAGGCACATTGCGTGAATTAGAGATGGTTTTCAAATGGAAAGTAAAAGGAAGTATAAACCACAATATTGTCATCATTTACATGAACAAACTGACAGCCATCAACGTATGGAAGAATATATCCCGATTAAAGTTCAGAGCCAATAATATCCAAAACCAAACTTGTTCTAGTTTAAAAAAAAAAAAAAGAGACATTTTACTTTATGATCTATATTACTATTGTATTTCAGAGTGTTTTCCATTTGTCTCATAGATGTTCCTTGATGTTTTCACTAATTTGAACTTCCTTTACTTTTTATTCCTCATGATTTTACTGGCATGGTTACAATGGATTGGATAGGGGCTCAGAGAGGTAAATTTCCCCAAATATGATAAATCAGCGCTTTAGTAATCTTTTTGCCTAAACACTACTTTGTTCCTTTCACATACTTAACTAGAACTACTTGCAAGTAATAAGTTCCTTGTTAGCTTAGACAAATGACTTCAGGGGACTATAGGTTAAAAGTTGGTGTTAAAGTTCTATTGGTACTTGAAGATGGAGTAATTTTTTAGAACTGAATTCAGTTCTCAATAAAAGAACAAAAGACATGTAATTCCCTTTAGTATTTGTTTGTATGGAAAAGAAAGAGAGAAGACGCTAAAAGAAAAAAAAGGGAAGGAGAGTCGACAAGAGGAGGAAAAGGGGGAGGGGAGGAGAGAAAGATGAGGTTATAGTGAAAGATGGGGAATTAAACTCAGGAGGTAGAGACTTAATACGAGAGATGAGATGACACGAGGGCCTTATTTCTCAAGTGCGTTTCACTCAAACCAGTCAGTGAGGGCGTGGGGGCCGAGGCGCAGGACGCGCTTCAGGATACTAGCAGTTTAGGGAAGCTCATGGAAGTCACTTCTATGAATGCAGCCAAGCAATGTATATCTTCCACCTAACTTTAGATTGGGTTACAAGCATTTGTGAATAAGAAGGTTTGGAAGAGAAAAAAGTAAAACAAAAACTCTTCATCAGGAGCAACGATATGCTAAAACCACAGAAGAAACCCTAAGAAGAACGTTTCTACATTGTTAGAAAAGCCCGCTCTTTAGATGGAACGTAACTAAAGCTTTCCAGAGAAATGGGCTACAGAAGATCAACGCTTGAGAACACAGGGTGGGGCATAAGTAGGTTTACAGTTGTGAGTACGCAGAACAACTTATTCTTGTGTTATTTATTATTATTTTCCATAAAAACTGTAAGCCTACTTTTGCTCCACCCTGTACATGAGAAACAATTGCTGCTGTTCAGCAGATATACATAAAGTTACCTTAAACAGCGAGGCCAGCCCCTAGGCCAGCCCTATGGCCCTATAACCGGACCAGCTGTACTGATCCGGCTCAAGAAAAACTTTGTTAATCACATGAGGGGTTGATCAGCATTAGAAGCACAGAAAAGAAACAAGAATTACAGAGGTTCTGCAGATAGAGCTGACAGCGGGAGTCCGGGCCAACTCCCTTTGCGGGAGAGCAAAGGGAGTTATGCGACCAGTGGAGGCGTCTGGCTACCCTAGTCCGATCTTGCAAAGCATGCAAGTTATTTAACCATCCCGCATTCGGTGTTCTCCCTGCCTAGGTCTACCACCAGGAAAGCGCCTTCTCCAGAGAGACAGTTCATCCATCTCCTGGCATTTTCCTGGTAAAACTGCTTTCTGAGACCTCCAGAATACAGAATCAGACCCTGGACTTAACATTTGCTATGGTAATGTCGCCTTATGATGAATCAGGAAGAACTAAAACTTTCCCTGACAACACCCCGGCCATTTGGAAGTTCTATGAGGAACAGATGGTTAGGTGTATCCTGTGGTATTAATTCCTTATAGAAACAACTATGGGAAGTTTGACTTACTAGAAGTACATTAATGAGAGTTTTACATTTCATTTCATTAACTCACGCACACCTGGTAAGTTAATATATTGCTCTCCCACAGACACAATTCTCACGGTAACAGAGAATTAAACTCACTTTGTACAGGAAACTAACTAACAGCACAGCATTAAAAAAAATGTCTAACAGAGAACAAAGCAGCCCCTGTGATTAGCATCTTGGAGGTGCAGAAAAAGCCCAGGCTTTTTATTACTAGCCACGTGTCCTCTAGTATCAGCTATCTAACCTCTGAGCCTATTTCATCATTTGCAAAAGTGCATTATACCAGCTGCCTCTAAAGGTATTGGGTAAGAGAAGCAGCACATGAAAAGTGCTTTTCAAAGTGTTGGGTGGTACGTGTTGCTCCGTAAATGTTGGTTCTCTCCCCACTTTTACCCTTACCCAGTATTTCACAGTGGTGTGAAAAACGAGTGAGTGATGGCTCATTCGCTGGTACCAACAGATACCGTCTTGGGGCACTTGAGTGTACGTAACGTTAAGATTCAAAAATGTCAAAAAAGGAAGAGCTGCCATATGAAATAACCAAAAACCCCAGGTGGACCTGTCCATCCTCATTCTCAATTAGAAGTTATTTATATTTTAAAACATTATCAGACTAATGGATGCTTTGTATAAAATGACAAACATCATGGAAGGAATAAGATGAGAATCCTCATCAGACACTGTGATCAGCTTCTCATGCCCCCCCCTTCCAAATACTTCTTATGAATATACCAGAGAGAGAAAGCTTTAAGCCCAACTCATGCCTAGAGTAACAGCAGTTAACAGAAGGGAACCCAGCAACGGAGGGAGGCACAACAGCAACAGAAGCGAAAACATCCACTGGTGCAGTTACGCGCTTGGAACAGAGCGCCGACCCATCGCGACCACTGTGTCAGACACTTGGGGACCTCCGAATGTGACGGTGCGCGTGGGCTATCTTTAGCTCCTTTCCTGACTGCTGCCTCTCTCCTCCGCTGCACTGTATTAGCTGCTGGAAAAATTTACTACGGTGTCTCTCTCAAAAATATTTTCCCACCTACAACACATTGTTGGGCGGGGAAGACTGTAGCCTAGGAACACTGTATTTAATTGGGCTGTCTGGAAAAAAAAAAAAGAAAATTTTATGTTACAAAAAAGTGCTGAAAGGGTTATATCAGCTATCTGTTCAATTTTTAGACTATCATTTAAGGACCTACACAGAGTAGATACCCTGTATGGATGAATTAGGATTATCAGATAAAATACAGGATCCCAGTTAAATTTGTATTTCAGACAAAAAACAAGTAATTTGTTAGTATTAAGTATGTGCCATGTTATATTTGGAACGCATTTATACTAAAATTGTATTCACTGTTTCTATGAAATTCCAATTGAACTGAGTGATCTGGTTTTTTCTTTGGTTTTGCTTTTTTGAATCTGAAAACCCTTGGATAGATGGACGGAAGGAGACTAGGAGTTCAAATACCTGAGCCGAACGCCCGGATCCGCCACCAGCTGTGTGACGCTGAGCTGCTGACTCAACCCCGTGGACCTTCCGTGCCACTCTCCCTCTGAAACACGGACGCCACCTGCCGCCACCGCCTTGCAGGTTGGTGTGAGCCTTCAGTAACAACGATGTAGCGGCAGCAGCAACGTGCACGCGGTACTTATTACAGTCTAAGTATTATTCCAAGTGCTTTATGTGACGAATTCGTTCAATCTTTAACACTTTTTGAGGTATTTCTTATTCCCATTTAAAATTTTACTTTTATATAATCTCATTATTCAAACAGCTAAGAATGGTAATTCAAATGCAGCCCGACTCCAGAGTCTATGCTCTTAATTTACTGCTGGAAAAATAAAAATATGATAAATGCATGAGGAAAGATGCATAAGCAGATGTTCTTACCGCTGTTAAAAATCGGAAGGAATTAGAGGGGCTTGGGCTGGAGGTCAGTCTGAGTAACGCGCTACGGGAGGAAGAGGGCCCCGCCCCTCTGAGTCCAGCGCCTCCCCCTCAGCGCGGGCCGGGGCTCCCCGCACAACATTTTAAAGGAGGCTGAAATGAAAAAGACCTGCAGCTCCTTGGGGAAGAAGCTGTAAAAGATCATTTGTAAGTTAATTAACCATAGATGGACAAAATTAACCTTGGTGTGGACAAGGGATTTGTTGAGATGGAAAGGAAGGACGGAACTCAGAGAAACTGGGAAGAGCACACTGGCAGGGGGTTAAGGAGTGGATCAAAAATGTGTGAAATAAGTCATAACTACATTATTTATTACCACCTCAGGACTGTGTATCTGAACTAAGGCAGCATAGTGGGGCTACTGAATGTAATAAAAAATGGAAAAATAAATATTTCAGACTTTACAGATACTGTTTTTTAAATTTTAACTTTAATAAAAAAATTTATCCTTACCCAAGGACCTTTTTTCATTTCTTTTAGAGAGAGAGGAAGGGAGTGAGAAAAACACTGATTGGTTGCCTCCCATATATACCCAGTGCCAGGACCGGGGAATCGGAGATCAGACCTGCAACCTAGGCATGTGCCCTGACCAGGAATCGAACCTGCAATCTTTCGGTTACAGGATGACACTCCAACCAACTGAGCCACACCAGCCAGGGCTAAAATGTTTTTATATTAAGTTTAAATCTATTATTTATAAGCAGGTAGAAACTTTTTTGTTGTATGTGAATTTGTTTTTAATGAAAAGCATTATTTTAAAAAAGTACTATTGAAACAACTGATTATCGGAAAAGTTTTTTCTTTTAATGACTACACAACTCATGATTTTACATTTATTAATAACTGTATGCAATGCCTGTGTTTGTATAGAAATAGAGTATTTGGTAAATCTTTCCATCAGATAATTACCCAATCGTAAAAGATATACACATACTTAGTATGCACTATTACAAAGCAAAAATTAAACACCCTCTGCTTTAACATCACGATTGTTTCTGGATCTCAAGCTGACATGTACTGTACATAATTTACTTTAGGAACTGTTTTTATCAGCTGATGCGTTGTCTTTATAGATGTGCTCATCAGGGTTCTGTTTAGTGTTAGTATCTAGACAAGGAGTTGGCAGCAAAGTTCCTGTTTCACTAATTACATTCTTTTCCAAAAGTTCACCCTGCCTGGGTGTCCAGGTAATTGCAATTAAGTCAGGAATCTGGTAATTAGAAATTCAAGTGCCCTGCCAGGAACAATACATGTCCTCTTGGTGTGCTGCCCGCAAGACCTAATTCACTTGGAAAGGACAGGCGCTGATGCGAAGGGGCAGCGTAGATGTTGATTAAGCAACAAGCGCCACAGTAAACTTCTCCCTTCATTGTTCTCCCTAAAACCAAGTGCATTACATCTCACTCAAACTCCCATAAATCATTCTGTGAATCTGGAAACATGAGGCAAAGGCGGCATCACTAATACTCAAAAAAGATTGCTCTCTCTCACAAAATTGGTCCAGGCGAGGAAGGGGACGCCAAGGTCACCAGGTCCAGCCAAGAAGCAGAGTGGCCATACGAAAGAAATTAAGGGTCACTTATGTATTGCTAATCATTATACCCCTAGGCTTTCCACGGGCCCAGCCCACTGAAAAGTAATTAATAAATGTTGAATGAATGAGTCTTAGAACCTGTCAACACTCTAATCCCAGGAAATATTTTGTAACATACAAGAATAAACATTTCTTTCACTTACCAATGGACTAATTTCCATTAACTAAACCAGATTCTATCTTCAACAAATCTCATATTACAGTATACTACTGAATATTTACAAATATACTATGTAATGAAGGTATCAGGAAGGAAAGCAAAAAACAAATGTATAACTGCTAATCCCTTTACAAAGCAATAACTTGGTTTAGCTGATTTGTTGTTTTATCTAAACCATTTTCTAGCTAATGGAGTCATTTCACCACTTTCTTTTATTCCTGACACCACATAAGTTTATTATATAACAAACTGCTATAAATAATAATGAAAACTTTCATTTATACAACAATTTACTATTTTCCAAGCACTCACATTTTCTCATTAGATTCAAAACAGCTGAAGATGTAGAGCTAATCAATACCTTCTCATGGCCAGTCTTTCCTATACTAAAACATACTGCCGACTTCTTTTTTAAACGAAACACCATTTCCAAGCTGTGGCACCTCTGCCTACAGCCCCTCACACTGGGATACGATGAGACATCCAGACGAGGTGCTCAGGGTCCTCCACCTCTTTCCTACAAAAGTCACCAGCCCAGGCTCTTCAGGCCTGCCCGCCTGTGACACTACCGTTCCCTTCTACTGCTCTTCTCAAAGCTGAATCACCCCAGATCACACGGTGCGTTCCAAACCCACACAGAGTCTTCGGTCACAGTAACTACCTCGCACTTCTGTGCAACACGGCCCCATCTCTCCAGCTGCACTGGCACCATGCCTCGCTCATCCTGGTGTCCTCAGGACCCAGTGCCAGGAAGTGTAGGCAACAGCTGTCTGCCTGCTGATCACAGGGCCAGCGCCTGTGGAAACACCACGTCACCCAAAAGGCTGGCCCTCGGTGTGGTGGGACCTAGACAGCCTAGCACAGGGATCAAGAAAAAGCAGTCCAAGAGATGGCTGTTAGTGACACTTTAGGAAAAAACGATTCGGGCAGGCACCTGGGCGTAACTCCCTAGCCCTACCGGAAGCAAGGGGAGGGTGCTCGGGTGGAGAAAGCCGTGGGGTCAGAGGGAACGACGACTTTGCCACTACAGGCTGTACATCGCGGGCATCTGTCCTGCCACACGATGCCCCTGCTTTTCTTAAACGTGGCACAGTTCTCCTGGAGTCACATATATCCCCCCTCAAAGTCTTAATCCATCAAATGCTCCGTCAGAATTCAAAAATTCTGCAAAAGGAACAAAATTCATTAGTAATTTTCACACCAGCATCACTAATTCCTCTGTAATTAGAAAACCATCCCATTCCAGTTATGGAGTGTACTGCTGGTATCATAAAATTAATGTTTCTGAGCTTTTATTCGATTCTTGAATTAAGTACAGTAAATATTTATTACTTTTTTAAAAATTAAAGTATTTGTCACATTTTCAAAATCTGGGTAAAATGAAAACATCATTAGGTTTGTTTCATATCTGCCTGTTTTTGAATTTCTGGCTCAGTGGAATTTCTCCACAAAAGGACTCAAATCAAGCACATAAAAATCCTATTTTAAGTATATTGTTTTTCTCTAAGTCTGAAAGAATCAGTGTTGGCAAAGATAAATTCAAAGTATCTTCACTTGGGTACATAATTTTAAGAGGATAAGTAAAATTGATTTAAAAAATAAAAGGTAGTTTGGATTTTTTATATAGGATATTACATCTGAGACTGACCTACAGAATTTGTAAAATTATGTGTACATAATTCTTTAAAAAAACAAAAAACTGAATTTCACATGCCAAGTTTCTCTTTATATACTCTAAAGAGAGTCAAATTTCAACGTCAAGATGATGATTTTTAAATATATTGTTAAGAGAAATTTTTTTCTTGGTGTTTCAGGTCTACGAAACGAATCAGAATTCCCAAGGACTCCATTTTCTATAACGGGCATGCCTGTGGAAAGTCCTGAGCTCTTAGCCACATGTACCTACTGGAAGGAGAACTAAGATCATCACACCTCTGTTAGAAGCCCTGGGAACAGAAAGGTGGAGCTTCTCCAACTGGCACAGGAAGGGTGCACGGTGGGAAAGTGCTGCTCTGCTCCGGGGCAGGGCCTCGGGGGCTCACATTGTGAGAACTGAAACTGCTGTTCCGACAGATAGCTCTCTTAAAGGTGCTTATCATTTATTTTCAATGTTGTCAATCAAGTATGTTCTATTATATCCCATTTTCGTTTTTCCAGACTACATTAAAAAAAAAGTTAAGGATACTTTCGGTACATGTAGAAGAAAAACCTTCTCATCCCTAAAATCTGACAGCAAATGTGAATCCAGAGCTGTGTAGACCGAACTCTCAGACGGACCCCCAGGTCTCCAGCACCTGGTGGACACACTCTGCATGATTCCCTCCGCCAAGTGTAAGACGGTGACTAGGACAAGTAGCACTCCTGTGGTTATGTTACATTACAGGGCAGGACAAATTCTGAAGCTGTAATTAAGCCTAAGCAGCCGATGCTGAACTGTGGAAAGGTGGTGACCAGGGTGGGCCTGTCCTAATCAGGCAACGGTGGTGGTGGGAGAGATGAAGCAAATCTGCCAGCACTGTGCTGTGAGGGGCTGGGGGGCAGGGAATGGCCCCTGGTTATGTCCAGCCAGAAAGTGGAGACCTCCGAACTAGAACCACAAAAAGGTGAACTCTGCCAACAACCACTGAGCTTGGGAGAGGACCCCGACCTCAGGTGAGAGCTCAACCCCAACAGCACCTGGATTTCAACCTCCTGAGGCCTCAGTAGAGGACAGAGGACTTCACTTCTGACCCAAGGAAACTGGGGGATAATGAGTGGGTGTGGTGTTAAGTGGCTAAATTTGTTGTAATTTGTTAAGTAGTAGAAAACTTAATACATTAGCAACTTCCCTCTCCTTTCAAATCTAACCAGAGGGCATCTGTTTTTTTAATATTCCCTGTAAAGTTAGTTTTCTATCTTTATCAAGAGGATTATAATGAAATTTAAGAAAGACAAAATATTGAAAGGAGATATTATAACAAGCACTTAAAGGCTTCACATTTAAGGTAATTATTTACATTTATGCTTTCTTTTTAAAGCAAAAATTTTGAGCAGGAGCAGTTATTCCCCAAAGGTACTTTGTGAAACTTCTACAGGTGAATTTACATGACAAAGACACAAACAGAAAAACAGCACGTTACTGGCAAGAAAAAACCCAAAACCATAAAATAAGATAGGTAAACGAGTAATTATTTCCTAGTAAATTGATTAATGACCTGTATCTCTTCTAGTGGCACATTATCAGGACCTGGCTTGAGGCAGAAGGAAAAGTAATTCCTGTTATTGAGGAAATGAACTAGCTGTAAAGAAGACAGGGACGGAGAGCAGTGCACGTGGTCCCCAGGCCCACACAGCAGAACGTGTCCAACGGCTGGTGGTCCCGGCCGCTGTGCTCCAGAAGCCCTCCCTCACCTCCCCACGCCCGCTCTGGCAGCGGGGGAGGCTGCCGCCTGGAATGCCCTCCTACCGCTCGGCCCTGCCAGCTGAGGTGCATGCACCCCAACAGGTCACAGCGATTCCTCCTAAGCACTTTGATGCCACACATTCCCCCAGTTATAAAACTTAATGAGCCTTGACTGGTGTGGCTCAGTGGGTTGGGCATCACCCCGCAAACTGAAAGGTCGCAGGCTCGAGTCCCAATCAGGGCACATGCCTGGGGTGCGGGCCAAATCCCTGCTTGGGGGTGTGTGAGAGGCAGCTGACAGATATTTCGCTCGCACATCGATGTTTCTCTCCCCCTCTCTCTCCCTCTCCTTCCCCTCTCTTTAAAAATCAATCGATCGATCGATCGATCTGTTTTTTAAAGCAATGCAATATGGAACCAAGTAATGTACAGGTGTGAATAGAGTGTGTGAGAAACCTCTACTAAAGATGAATGGCTAAAACAGCTGCAGAATTAGGAATGGCTGGGATGACTGTAAAGATGGCTGTACGGGGACACACAGAAATGTAAATTTGTCTGTTTTGTGTTAAAATGTATAATGTATATAATGTTTTTAAAATGATTTCTTTGAACCAGCTTGACCACCCACACCTGTGCGAGTGACATCGAGTGAGTGGGCTTGTGCTCAGCTTAATGAGCCTGACTGTTTCCACATGCCTTGCTCTGAGGCAAGGTCCACCACGCACAGGGACAGAACAGTGAGCCCAGGGGGGCAGCAGGGGGACGCAGGGGCCAGTGAGTCAGCTGTACTCTCATTAGCCTCATGTCCCCTGTGGCAATAATTCTATAATTATATTTAAAATGTTTAAAATAATATAACCACATTATTTAAAAAAACACTATAACTCATCACCATTTAAAAAAATACTTTCAAATACAGAGTAGGGCTAGTAAGAGATGCTAAGGAAATTTTAAAAAGGAAGCATCATGGAGCCTCGAGCTGTAAATCTCAGTTTTTAAGACAGAGGATTTCCAATGGGAAGAAGTTTAAGTCAAGAATGGTAACATGGCCCTGGCCGGGTGGCTCAGTTGGTCGGAGCATCGTTCTGTACACCAAAAGGTTAGCGGTTTGATTCCTGGTCAGGGCACAGACCTGGTTTGCAGGTTCCATCCCTGGTTGGGGTGCGTAAGTGACCGATGTTTCTCCCTCACATCGATGTTTCTCTCTTTCTCTCCCCCTTCCTCTCTCTCTAAAGTCAATAAACATAAAATGAAATAAAGTTTTTTTAAAAAAGGAGGTGGCATGACACTGGTCCCAGGCACCCAGTGTGCATAAGAACAATGTCATGCTCTCATAACTCAAATTTACAGTGAGATATGCTGTATCATGTAAACAACAAAAAATGACAAACACGATGTTTTTCCTGGCCATGTTAAACAAGGCAAAATCAAACTAAGGACCTTCCAGAAAGACTCATTTCCACACTTAAGTGATGACAATTATAGCCAAGACTCAGGCACAAGGTTTCAAAATTAAATAATTGCCTAGCGGGAGGGAAAAATATGAAACTGCTTGTACTTTTAAAAAACTGTGCCCAATTAAAGAGGTGTGTGTACTGCTCTTTGTATACTATTGACAAGAAAATCGCCAAGATGTCACGCCCCCAAAGTGTTGCTGGCACCTCTCATCATGGAGTCAGCTTACATTCTAAAACACCGCATTTTAGCTTAAGCTTGTAAAAAATGTTCTCGCGTGCCGTTGTTTGTTTATAAGTTGCTGTGTTTGTCCTACCTTTGTCCATTTAATTTTAAGTTCTTTGAAGCTCACTGCATCTTTTCCGTTATAACTCTACTTCACCTTGTACTATATAAGCAGACCCTGCATATTATATGTGTCTGAGGGAGTTAGGTAGCTATGAGAGTCTACTTTCATAGGAAGGATACTGGTTAAAAATATCCATAAGGAAACTTCACTTTGTTTCAGAAGGAATGTGCAAAAGTGGTGCCAATTATATTGGGGGAAGTTATCAGCTAGAACAGAACTTATTTGAGTAGCAGAGTGTAGCATCTGTCTGCAGCTGACATCCACTCCAATAGGTGTGCTTTGCTGTAGATGCACCTATTACCATTCATTCAATAAACTGGTTAAAAGCTATCCCCTGATAAATTCTGCCACACTATGTGAGGCACACGGGCTCTGAGAAGCTGGACTGTCTTGAGATAATTCAACAATGTATAAGGGTCATTTTCTTCATTTTATAAAAAATAAAACTTCTCCTCTTCAACCTGTATTCCCATTGCTTCATCTACAAGACAAAACAGCACAGCTGGGGACAACACTTCCCCACATCATTATCTGGTGAAGTAGGATGTGTCTGAAAGCTGACAAAGTGTGCAAGGCCTCCACCTTCAGTGTTCACCAAACAGTCCGCTTCTGCAAACTGCTGCTCTGTTTGCATTTCCAGAACAATTACCTACTGAACGCGCAAAACTAAAACACGGCAAAACACTAACATCGAATCATATATATAACCATGCAGATTACACGTTACAATGGGGTATTTTAAAATACTTTTGTGAAATACACATACAAGGTTATATATGGCCGTGACAAAAGGAAACAACAGGAAAAGAAAATAGCACTCTTAATTTTTCCCCCCATAAAAATACCCATTACTAAGTGTGTGGCATATGAGGTCTGTACCACTCACTGTCTGCCGTAGATCCTTTCACTCAAGAATTATCTGTACACTCTCACTAATTATATTATTACATTCTCCTAGTATATTATAAATATTCATTCTTTTTCTTGCCTTCCTCTGCCTGCATTTACCAACAGATAGACAGGCACAGGAAATCTAGGCACCTCTAAGCTAACATTTAAAAACATACAAAGCATGAAATTCAGAATCGTTGCATATTACATTTCAGTATAACCTAAAATATAACATGAATTTAAGAGATTACAAGTCATAAATACTGTCATCTCCAATAAAAACAATTCCTTTAACAATTTTTTTTTGCTTAACAGGAGAATCTATTGCGTATTCTTCTTCCGACTGTTATTAACTGAACTCTAAACTACATTTTTCATTAATATTTAAATTGATAGAGCAAGCTACCTGGTTATAGTTTCGTTGTGCTCATTTCTATCTGCTGGTTTAGTTTAAGGCACATTTTCCTTTATTTCACTTTTCCACAAGCCATAAAAAACCTCATTTCTAATTCATCCGTTCGTTCAGCTTAACCTCTCCTCTCAGCAATTAAAGCACTCTGCGCACCCCTCATCTATCACACAGCCAGCTAAATAATGCATTGCGTCCCCCGCTCATCTTTTATCATCCCAAATGACAGGTATTAGCATATCTCCCCAGTCAATTACAGTGCAGCAGAATAATCACAGCATAATTGGGCGAAAGCCACTCTAATCACCAGCCCTGCAAACTCGCAGAATAAAAACTGAGTGGCAGTTCAGACAGGCCTTGCTCTTGTCCGCGGCTCTGGCCAACACGCCTGGCAGGTCTCCACTTCCGTCCTTTTCAAACTTATCCTCCAGGGAGGTCAACTTATCCAACTTATCCATTCATCACATGTAAAAGAAAAGAATGTATACACGAATGTACACAAGTGGGCACAGCCATGTGTTTATTATTAATACCTGGGTTTCTAGATATTTGCACATACTATTAAATGGCGCACATTGAAAAAAATCGACTCCTCTTCAGAAAACAAAAAGTCAGTCCATGGATCTCATGTCATTACATGTTCTATTTCATGTCTCACCTTAAAGTAAAACAAAATATTAAATTTTTAAATACAGGTTACTCATTTCTTACTATCAACACTGAAGCCCTTCCAATGCTTACATGATGAAGATATCTTCTGTACCTTGAAAGTCAGCACTTCCCAGCTTCTTTTCAAATTATTCATTTATCACAGGAAACATTTTTTACTCTTATACTGCAGAAGCACACAATACTACTTTTTTTAAATTATGGCAATATTAAATACAGGTAAATATATTAAGATGATTGAAGAAAAGAAGCTTAGATATTTATAAGGGGATTAAAAAAATGAGGCAAAAACAGGAATACAATTCCTGTGAGAAAATTAGAAGAATTTGCAAACTTAAGATACAGTAAGTAATCTTTTTAATTCTGAGAAATGGTCAGGAAATTTGTTTGAAGTTATTTTTAGAATACTTTTTGTAAGTTTATTGGGTTCACCGTGATAGTTAATATGCAGTATCTTATGTAGGCCTACATGTAATTCTCATTTGAAGTGATATATATTCTTTAACGCTATTCTTCACCTCCCTCACCCCTCAGTGGGACACAAAATAGTCATTCCCAAATGGAAATTTAATTTGGGGAAGAGTGAAGGAGGTTAAGAGGAATTTCTTACGAAAACATACATGGCTTCATGTGATACAAGCCAAATAAGTGCTTTAACCTGCCATGTGTGGCCAGAAGAAAATGGAATTTTCTGTAGGATTTAATTTACTCTGTTTTGATCACGCAGATCATGAGTCCTATTGTTCCTGCACTTCTTCCCTTCCCCACGTCCATCACTCCCTCTCCCGTGCCCTGCTAAGACCAAAGGACGTGTCCACCCGAGAGGTGCTCTGGCCTCTACACCGGCCCCCCCGGCCCCGCCGGGGGCCGTCTCTGCACAGCGGAGCAGCCTCGCTGGCGAGGCGGGCACACGCTGCAGCAGCGAGCCTCCACGGTCTGGCACGCGGGGACACTCGGCCGCTGCGCGCTGTACAGCCTCCCCGGCTGCGCACAAGTGAATAAATTACATGACAAAACCCTCTGCTTCGCGATTCGATGGTAGCCGTGACACCAACAAAAATCAGGAAAGTGTGAAAACAGGCCATTATTGCACTAAAGTAAACAAAATATGATATTTATTACTTTTATTATTTAGAGTCTGTGGAATTTTCAACTACAACTCTGGCGGACAATTCAATTCAGCCCTGTAATACACACAGAGACGCATCCAGTACCAAAAAGCCAACTGTCAAAAGACCAGAGTAAAAGCAGAATTTAGACACAATAAATAGTCTCCCAGATTTGTTCATGCTTCCAAATCCCGTTATTCTAAAATTATAATATGAAATGTTTTATTTGCATTATTACTTCAAGAACTCTGCATGTATTTTTCTTGGCATATCTCTGCAAATGTACCCACAGGATACATTACTTCAGTTGTAAAATGGTAATTTTATTGCTTATTCGGGAATATCTGTTACAAGTATTTATCAGTGATACATCTGGTATGCAAGTATTAATTCAACAGGTTTCTCTTTTCAAATCTGATTTTTAAAAATCAGCTAATATATTCTTTAATTCATATGAATGCTCTACTTGGCTTCAAGCATCCTGCAACATACTGGCTCTTTCAACACCAGTCACTTTGACATTCTCAACTGACTTTCAAAAATTGACATGGCTTGGGTACGAGCCAGGTTTAGGGCGGGGTTGGGGGGAAGGCTCTCACCGTCTGAAGAAACAAAACTGGCTTTAAAATCTGGCATCGGAGGGAACCTAAACTGCACACAGTTGGAAGCAGCCCCCCTCGTCTTCCCTGGATTAATGTCACTGCTCTTTCCCGACAAGTCTCAAGCAGCCTGATGTCTACGAACAGGATCGCAGCATCTCTATGCTAAGGCATTTTAGAGATAAGCCCCTAATTTTTTGTGCACATCCCAAATGAACAGGTGTTTGAGGGCGAGGATAAGGAGAATACATGCATTTTTATTATTACTAGAAAATTAAGTCCTCAAAAAATAGTGCCAAAATAACGTCCCCAAGGAAAAACGGAGTCAATCAAGCTGTAGAATATACAAGTAAATAAGCTCTCTTTCAGCATAGCTCCTCCCTCCCTTAAAAGATCACCTTCGGGTTCCAAAGCACTTCAGGCCATGCTTAATTCCTAACATCTTTTTTTTTTTTTTGTAAACAACAGAAAACAATGGAATTCTGACAAAAGCAGGCATGAATGGCACTGTACTGTGCCCCCTCCACCCACCTGGCTACATAATTAGGGCACACACTTCGGCACAAATGTACTTCCTAAATCCAGGGACGGATACCATGCAATCAGTAAATCCATCTAAAAAGTCTGCCATCCACCATCACCTGACCGAGCATTTGGTCTAGAAGAAATGGAACTACTATCACACTAAGAACCAGGTGGTTGTGATAAAATATTTCTGACTTTTCACATAATGTTCTGGAAAAATCACTTTTACTGGGGTATGTGGCTTACTGGGTACTTTTTCATGCCCGTGGACCTCCACAAACACCTTGTGATCAGCCAATCCTTCAAACTGCACACATACACACTGCAATCGGAATAAAATCTTTTAAAGAGAAATAGTGCGTCATAACCACAAGTGGATCTAAAATAATACAGGAGAGCCCTGGTACACTGGATCGAACCATGTGAAACTGCCAACATTAAACCATTTTGAGCCGCCAAAGTCTCGGTTCTGCCAGGTTCAATCTGACCTAAAGCTCTGGAACTGAAAGGACAGACAAGCGGGGCTACGTTTTCCGTAAAGGGCGCTGGCCTGGGAGGCAGAAACTTAAGTCAGTCACATGACCTCCCTCAGCCTTATTCATCCTGAAGACAAAAGCTAAAATTAACATTTCGGGTTACTTTTCCTTTTTGAGGAAATGATGAAGAAATAACTGACCCATGACCCTAAGGCTCTAGAATTAGTCATGGCAGCTCTAAAGGAAATTAGTGAAGGAGACCGAAGATGGCAGAAAATAAAATCCCCACACTTTGTTTCTCTTATGAAAAATTTTGCTTGGCTTTATTTCACGGAAAAATTTGTGAACAAAAAATACTTATATTTTTCCCAAGATGACAAAGCACTAGCCGGAAGAAATCAGAAGAATAAATAAGAACAGAGATAAAGGTATAACCTAATGAATCCAAGCAAACCTGTAGCATTTTAGTGCTGAAAAGAATGTTAGTGACAACCAGGTATCAGTTCTCCAGCCGTATACTAGGACTTAAAGTACAATAAAGGTCTGGTCACTTCCTGCCAAGTAGTCTTAATTATAAAAGAGTAGGACAGGACTGCTTTCTTCCGAATTGAACCCAAATTCAGAAATTAGGGAAGACCCCAACGAGCCTCGAGAGCCCTTCCTTGTGGCCTTCAAGACCTCTCGTCAGCAAGTCTGTGTCTCTCCTCATGGCACATGCTTGGACCTGCACAGTCTCTGTCTCTTCTAAATTTTATATTCGCGTGTTGTCTAAAGACAGTTGAAAAAGAAGCTACAATAGCCTTTAAACATATAATTAAACATGACAAGCAAAACTGCATCAAAATATTACAGGTGAACATCCACAGAACATTTCCCCCAAATCTTTCCTAAATAAAAATAAAGCAGATTTGTTTTAAAATCAAACATGTAAGTGTTTCAACCACCAGCAGATGGCAGAAGGGGAGGCTGGTAAATTCTCTAACAAAAGAAGGGAACAACTCAACATGGATTCCCAGTCTCGGTTTGAGAACTGCTATGGATTTTTTCCCCCCTCCTTGAATCTTTCCTTCACAGAGAAATAGAAAATTCTTTTGCTTTATCAATATACATATACTCTATAATTTTAATTGAGATTCAATGACTAACACAGTAAAGAATAAACTTGGTCCTCTACTTCTCTAAGGGTTTCTAATAATTGTCATTAAATAAAAAAATTTAAATGCAAACAGAAATCCTTCCTATTACGAAAAGTAATGAGTTGAGAAGATTATGAACTTCAAAAAGAAAATGTCTGCTGGTTTCATTTCAATGACACGGCTACCTTAAGTGTACTTTCACTTAAGTTATATTCACACCCACTTTGAGAGGTAGCCAAGTAAATTCGCTAGAATACACACTCTGCTAAGAGTTGAGAAGAACCAGAGGTTCATGTAGTTCTGCAAGAAAAAAAATGCTTTTCAAAAGAAAACTGATTAATGTATGCTTTTGTGTGGTCACATTAATAAAACGAAGAACATGTTAATAGGCAGAATCTTACCATGTGCTACTAAACATTCTAAATCTGAAATTCTACACCGATAGCCCCCTGGCGTAATGCCAGGGGATCGATGAAGGATCCACTGCAAGTGACCACCAGAAAGACCCCTAATGTCTACCATGAGGCTGTTTAAAACCTTTCTACTCTCAAAATAGAGTGGGGTGCGCTGACTTTATTTGACACATATTTGTTTCACTGAACAGAACATTTCTTCTGCTCTCTACTTATCTGCTCTAATCCTCGGGTTTCCCTATCAATCAGGCAGAGGCAGTTCTAATTATGAAATGTGTTATGTTGAGATGTATCGTGTCATATGAATACTCGGAATCTTTATTTTGTAGCCCAGCTCCGGCCAACAGAAATTCCTTTGAAGATGGAAATACTCTGTATCCGCACGGTGCCTACGTGGCAGCCACCGGCAGTGGACGACGAAGAATGAAATCCATGCCTGTAAATGCAGGGCCTGATTAACGAAGACATTTAACAGTGAGATACACTGGGACCACTGGTTGTCGGCGCCAACCAGAGCCATTCAACAGCTTCAATAAGCAGTGACAATGAATATGTGTCTTCCTTCAGCTGGGCTCTTCAGAGCTAAAACATAAAATGCCAAGCTAATATATTAACCTAGATAACTGAAGGATCAGAGAGAAAATCCCAGAATAGAACACAATGCAGGAGTAATATGTTAATGTCACAGGTTTTTCTTTTTTGCTCTTTACAATCACAATTGTTGTACTATGCAAAGAACTCTAAATAATCAGCAATACTTCTTACGCTGCGAACCAAGTCAAGTCCATATGGATGTAACAAGGTGGGGTCCCTAAGCTTTGTAACCTCACCGAGGAAAAATGCCACATCATGGAGCTGGGCCGGGCCATACCATGCTGGTACCCATGTACAATATGCAAGAGAAAAACAAGGTGGCAAAAGAGAAATCCCAAATAAGTTGCAAAGGCAGTGGGTGTTGTATGAGCTCAGGGGATGGGAGCTCAGTAGTCTGCAGCCCAGAGGAAGACATCGCAGAGGAGGAGGGGATTAGCTTGCAATGCAACCAGAGGGTGGGGGGCAGCATCTGAAGGGAAGGCGAGGTGTTAGGCTGTCAGTGGGGGTGGGGGCTAGGTGGGTACAAAGGCTCGGTATAGTTAGGAGACTGTGTTAGTTGGGGTCAGAAGACCAGTCTGAATTTTGATGTTATTTTTCTCTAGGATATGTTTACTCAACCCAGATAAGGCTAAAAAGTAATACATAAGGGTGTAAACAAAGGTAGTATTTACTTTAAATTTTATTTTTAGGTATTTTTAAGCTTAGGCTTTTCTCCAAAATAACAACAAATTTTAGGGGCCTAAACCAAATACTAAAAATTATTGCCAAAAGAAGACAAAGCAATATTAAGAGGAAATACTCAATTTTTACTTAAATATTAACAGGAAAATTAACGGGACTACTAAAGTCCTTAAAAAGTCTCATCCCACCTCTGCCGGTCATGGGCCACGACGCTGGGAACCACCATCTTGGCCTTCAGCTCCCTCGTCTCTAACGTGGAGGAAGGCTTGCTTGACCAGAGGATCCTGGAGGTCTCTAAGACTCTAGCAAAGTATAGTTTCAGGAAAAGACAGAAAGAGGAAAAGTGCACGAGGGGGGAGACAGAGATACATACACAGAGGGTCCTGTAACAGGGTTTTGGAGAAAAGGACTAGCTAAGTTTAATATGTTCTCCTAGGGTTTTGTTTATAAGGTGTCATGGACGGGACAGGTTGGCACTCTCATCCCCAACAGGGACTGGTGCCCAAGAGTGGGGGCTCTGTCACCTGTGGGTCCTACAATCTACATTTCATCATTTTGCTTCCTCCCATTCTTTTTTAGAACAACATATATGCTTACCCTAGATATTCCTAATCATTCATTTTTAATGCCCTCTCCACACACAATTTTTTTGTCATAGTTTCTAACAAGAATCATAAAAAGGAGCAAAAAATTCACAATTTTCTTTCTCCACAGAACATGCCAGCCAAAACAGTGTATCAAAATATTTTTGGATTTGTGGAATTCTAATATCCATTTAGCACTGGAAAACGAACGAACTGGTTATATATAACATATATTTCTGTCTACTCAGTTTCAAGAAGAAAAGTCTTCAAAAATTATTTTGGTAACCAAATTTTAATACTGCCAAACAAGTAAGCACTAAGAATTTACCCCAGGAAAGACACTGTATTGAACAAGCAATGTATTTGTAAATCCACCCACTGCTCTCCTAAACTTCTGGCTTCCAAAGCAGCGGATGGCACCTCCCCACACTTCTAGGCCTTTACCTGGAAATAAAGTCAGACTCCCCTCGTGAGTGCCTCTTAGCAATTTGCTCTCACCATTATTAGCAGCAAATGTGTACGAAACGCAAGTAAATGTGACAAAAACTGCAGGTCGGGAAGACTGCGACCGTGGAAAATCTGCGCCTGTCACTCGGCCCCACATCTCAGTGCGCCAGTCCCTCTAATCCCGCTCTCCCCCGAGCCCCTGTGCCTTTCGTGCCCGGCCTGTCCCAGGATCGCCAGCTCCTGCGACCGGCTTCTCAGGGTGCCTCGGCTCTCCCACTAGGCCCACACGGACGCGCCCCTGGTCCGCTCAACTGCCCTCACTGGTCTCTGGCAAGTTGTCCTCCGCAAAGTGGTCAAAGCCATCGACGTTGCAAACCTAGCCACTACTTGCCTTAAAAATCTTTTAATAGTTTTGCATTTTCTATAGGATAAAATTCAAATCTTTAACCTCTTCAGTCTCAGATCTTTGCCACACCGGCAGAATTTAACTATTTTTAATTTTTTTTCATGGTTGTCCTCCAACCTAAAAATAGCTCTTATTTTTCTTCTCCTCCCCTCTTGCCTAAATATAGTACCAGCCTTCAAGTCTGCCAGGGATCAGCCTCCTCGAATACCTTCCCACTCAAGTCCGCCGTACTCCCACAATCTTTTGCATACTTCGAGCATGGAGGTAACCCCAGTGTACGGTATTATGTCTGTTTATAGGCCTATCCTACCAACTGACTGTGAGCAACTTAAGAGCAGGAGCTGAGACTTAATTTAGTTGTGACTAGAATACAGGGATTCAATAACTATTTGAAGCAGGGATGATGAATAAATGGACGAACGAAGCTAGAGTCATGAACCAAAAACCGCACTCTGATAACATTCGGCGGCGGTCATTTCAATACCCGCAAACTGAGGGAAGAGGGGGTTTAGTAAACCCAGTTTTATGGCTAAAAGTTAAAAGTAAGTATTACCACATAAAACTCATGGTTTCCTATACTATTTTTCACATTCTCCACAGCAAAGAAAGAAGATAAAGAAAATACTACCACAGTCTAATCTTCATCACAATAGAAGGGAAAGCTTAAACTTCAGAAGATTTTTTAGAACCTCTGCATTTAATTTAAAAAAAAAAAAAAAAAAAGCAAGTCCTTTCTGTTGAGCTTTCCAGTCCACCTGGGGGAACTGATGAAACCTACACCATGAGCTACATCAGACTACACACCTTGAGTCCAAAGGCGGTATCCTCCGAGGTCAAGACTTCAACCTGAAATCATAAGGAAAAACATAATTTAGGCACTATCGAAACCTCCTTTGAACCCTGACTGGTGTGGCACAGTGGTTCGGGCATTTCCCCACAAAGCGAAAGGTCGCTGTTTCCATCCCAGGTCAGGGCACATGCCCGGGCTGCAGGTTCGGTCTCCGGGTGGGGCACATATGAGAGGCAACGGACGGATGTTTCTACCTCACATCGATGTTTCTTTCCCTCTCTTTTTCCCTCCCTTCCCCTCTTTCTAAAAACAAACAAACAAACAAGCAAATAAATATAATCTTAAAAAACCAAAACAAACAAACAAGCAAACAACAAAACAAAAAAACCCTCTCCTTAGAATCTAGCCAGACGCCAGAGCACAGCATGGCCTGGAACTAAGAGTTCTGAGAAAAATGACTTTCGATTTATGTCAGGCGTCAAGAAATAGAGGTGACCTGGGTCTCTTCAAGAGTTGGTATAAATCCAGGTCACTGTCCCAGGTCCCAGTTTTATAACTGGGAAAGTTTCTTTCAAATGAATATATTTGCCATCATGTTGAAAGTGGGGGTATATGTTCCTCAAAATGATCTAGGAAGTTAGCAGAATCACCCTTCTCACTTAAATCACAGGATGTTGCATATAATTCTTGATCTTTTATGGGCAGTGAGGGGAAAGTTATGCTTCGCAAAGCAATTTCATCATGCCTGTGAAGGTGCTAGTATTTTCTTGCCCTGCTCACATCAGAGTGGGCAGCGCTCAATCTCTGGAATGTTGCAGAGCAAGAGTTCCTGAAAGCAGCACTCCGGGAAAGGCGGAGTCTAGGCGTGTGTTGTGAAATGAGGGCAGGACTTCAACATGGCCTGTCCGTCTCAGGCACTAGAAGACTGAGCTCGTTCACATGAATTTTAAGAGCTGCATGGAACAAGACATATACTGATAATTACTGTTTTTTTAATAATTATTCAGTCTGATGTATAAAGCTTTTAACTGACTACTACAGAGTACCTATAAGATGAAGAAGAGCAAGGAAAGAAGGCAACAGAAATTTTTTTAAAAGCATCTGAGTAAGACAGTGGGGGTAGGACAACAACATCAGAGCAGCTGGTTTCACTGTTAGTTTTAAACCTTTTAAAATTAGGTACTTGTAGTATGTGTTTTAAGTAGAAGGCACAACAAAATTGGATTCTTCTCTTGGGGGGAGGAAATACAGAAAGGAAGATCATTTCAATAACACTGCCGGCCAGTATGAAAGTAAAGGGGTCAAAAAAGAAACCAACTGTATTTTCCAACTGCTTTACTGAACGTGAGGCTCACCCACCACCTGGCATCTGACAGAGGCCGGCCCGGCGCACAAAGCGAGAGAAATGCATGATCAAGTATTAGGAAGATGAGCGGTCTCACTTTGATGAAAACCATATGTTGCTGATACCAAATGTGATTTTAGGCTAAAGACTGAAATGTTGGATCAACTATAGCACAGAATCATTATAAGATTCACTGACAGAATTTCTGTTTAGACTTCAATTTCCAAAGCTAATTGTTAGATTTACAAACAAGACCTTATTATAGACTTTTAGTTAAAGAGAAAAAAAAGTTATTTGCAATCTACATATGTCTGAATTTCCGAAGTCCTGCCTTTCACAACACTGGGTTCCTAACCTCAAGTATCTTTACATTGAAACCTCTAATCAACAGTGAAGACTAGTTAAAGGGGAAGCACAAACAACAACTTTGCTGAATCTTAAATGCTATACATACTATAACATTCACTCTTGAATTATACACGGGTGGGGTAAAAGTCGGTTTACGGTTGTGAGCACACAAAACACAGGGTTTATTCTTGTATTATGATAATCACAGCCTGCATGTCTTTTCCCATATGAACAACTGTAAATCTACTTTTGCCCACCCCTGTACATACATACCATAGCTGCATTTTTCAGTGTTAGGTACGTTCAACCTGGATGTGCTATTTTAATATACATACAATTATATAGTTAAAAAATACAATAGAAGTTTAAATCAGCAACATCATTCCCAGAGTGAACTCTGCATTTGCTTAACATATTATAAAAAGGCAAAGTGTCATGAAAATTCAATAGCAAATAAAAATCTACTTAAAGATAGGGCTTTAATATGTTTGACAACTTGAGTTGAGAGCAAACCCAAGCTTCCCGGTGGATCTGGGAACTCTCCGTGTGGCTGTGGCAGTAGCTAGAGACACACACAGATCTTGGGGCTTGAGGACAGAGGTGAGTCCCAGAGGGCCAGCCTCCTCCTGCAGCCCAGATTCTGCCTCCAGGGGGGCTCAAATGAATGTTTTGAAATCCCTAAGTATTAACCAATTTAATTAAAGCAACTTTAAAAAATTGTGTTTTGTTCAAAAGCACAACAGTTTAAATACACAAGCACTTTTGTTCAATATTTTATATTTTGTTTCTGAAAAATTTTAATTTCAGTATCTACAAAAACAGTTGATTTTAACATGACATTAACCTCAATTTAATAAAAAAGATCAATGTCTTACAAAGGTTTTCATGTTGGATCTAAGAGCATTTTTACCGAAGTTGGAAGGAATCCCCCTCTAGTGGGAGTAAGGGAGTATTTCAACCTTCACACATATTTTGCAGGTAGTAGTAATTAAACTTAACTATCAATGGAAATCTGTTAAATGTTTTTGTTCCTTTTGTCATATTTTTAATCTTTAAAAAGAAAGAAAATAAGTATTTTATATTTCACAAGCCAAAAACACTTATAATTCTTATATATAAACTGCAAGTAGATTTGTGCTTATCTGATGGAATTTTAGTCATTAGCCCACCATCATCACCAAATTTAATTGGGCTATAAAGCAGTTACAATTTTAAGTTAAAGCAAGAATCAGTTTTAACCGGCAAAAAATCAGCCCATCCCCAGTGGAAAGACGCTCCCCCTGTCGGGAGGGAGGAGCGCCGTGGTCCACCGCCACCTCCGTCATTAACAACCACTTCCCTCGATGTGGGCCAGTGCTGGGGACTGTGCTGAGCGCTGGAATGGGGGACGTGGTGAGCTGCACCAAGGTATTAATACCTGGGTGAAGTGTATTTAAACATTCATTAAAAAAATAAATTCAAACTGAGAAATGACCAGAAGAAATTATTAATGGCATTTTTTTTTAAACTTCAGTTTGGGGTGATTTAAAACTGACAGTATTACAAAATCAGTGAGAAAAATGGTCACAGGTTTTACCAAATGTAAAATTAGGACACAATAACAAGGCTCTTCTTGTCGCAGATGCTGTAGCAGAAGCAAAGACAACCCTGAATGATGGGGCGCACACCTGGCATCACTGGGCAAGGGAACTATCAAGGCTTCTGAGGTACAAGGTGGGCAGGCTGACAAGGCAGAAACTTACTAAGTGCAAGATAAGGCCCTTTCCATCAAATCACGCTTGTTTCCAACGATGCTACAATCATTACTATAGACCACGGGTACCTACGAAGGGTTTCATTGGTAGAGAACTCCGAAAATCACTGTGAAAGCTCGGCTCGTACCACCCAGCAGCAGCCAAGCGGCTCACGGTTCTTTCCTTCCACCGCAGCACAGAAACCTTCGCGCGGGTCCTCTCACTCCCACATACTCTAAGAAGCCCTACCTCGGCCAGAATGAAAGGAACCTACTTTAATGTCCAATCATCCCATTAAGAAAACCGAGAAAATGTGGATTCCTGAATTTGGAAGGAAAACTGGCTGTACTTTTCTCTTTCTTGAATCACTGTCAAAGCCCTTTTCACCTTCACCTCTAGAGTAGGGTGTACTAACATCCAGCAGCATTTCCTTTAAGATAAAACAATGCTAAAACTATGTCCCATTTTGATAAAAAAAATGTCTAAAATCAGGAACACACTGTCACACAAAAAAAGTGACAAATAATGATGATTTATAATCATAAAGAATCTTACCCATATTTAAAGGAATGCAAATCAAAACTCCCAACATTATTCTATTTTTCTCACAACAGATTGCTAAAGATTAACAATTTTGATGCTTACGATATTGAGAAGGGTGTGGTAATCACTGAAATCACAACCTTGCACAGATGATAAGAATGTATATTAGAATGAAGTGCAATTTGGTAAAATCCAGCAAAATGCATGTGCACGTGATTAAGTGTTAACAATTCCACTGATATTCAAGTGCAAAAACAAAAGATTTATAAAGCTATTTGAGAGTTGTTTATAACAGTAAAAAGCTGAAACCCACCATCAATCAAATGTCCATCAAAATGAAGTGTTTAATAAACGATCATACAGCCAAGCAACAGAATTCTAGGTTGTTCTTAAAAGAGACTGTATTACATTAAATGAAAGAACTGTAACAGTGTGCACAGTAAGCTAATATCTATTGTTAAAATAAAAGTGAGGGTGGGTATATGGGGGGGTACCCAAAAAACCCTAAAATTATCTTCTAGAGGGCAGGTACCCTGTAGTACAGGCTTCCCCCACTAGGTGAGTGTTCTTGGAACCCATCTGTGTCAGTGCCCCAGCTGGTGTTGTTTTGAGAGGCTGCGTTCGGCTTCAGTGAATTTTTGTTGAAGATTCAATGCGTTTGCCCATTTCCTGATGGGTGATTTACGAGTGCACCTGCCCACACCACACTGAGTGTTCAACAGTTTCTGACCTAAAACAGCAGGACCCCCAGGCCCCACCCCCATTCACCCATCTTGCCCCAAGCATTCTTTCTGTTTGTTTCCCTGGATGAAAAAAGTCCTCAAAGGGAAACGTTTTGCCAATGTGGAAGAGGTGAAACAAAAAAACAGCAGAAGCACTAAAAGGCATCAAAACTGATGAGTTCAAAAGCTGTTTGCAGCAGTGGAAAAAAATGTCTCGATAGGTGTATTGCATCAAATGCAGAGAACTTGGAAGGTGACTGAAGTTTAAACGTGTAAGAGTAAATGCACAATTTTTTTCATAAATAAACTCTGGAGGGGGGGGTTGGGTCCCTCCTCATATGCTTGATTTTTAGACCATTTCTGAAAAAATATGCAAGAAACACATCAAACATTGTTCTCAAAGGAGAGAAACTTATTTTTCACTGTATTGTTTCTTGTTCAAATAAAAATAATTAGTTAAAATGAGCCAATAATACCACTAAGAAATTGTTCAATGTCAACAGCAGTCACAGTAAAGTAGGCAAACATCTTGTATTTCCAGTTGGTAAAGATTAAAAATAGAATAGTCAACGTCTGTGTGTACAACAGACCCGCCAACACCTGCGATGGCTGGGTCAGTGAGAACAGGCCTCCCAGCGAACAATTTTCCATTAGCCATCGATAGCCTCAAACACACTCACGCACATTTACTCAGCAATCTATCTGCCGGAGAAATCAATTTTTGTGATTTAATTTGTCATCAACTACGTATATATTTCTCTATTAATTATTTGTACTACAACATTATTTGAAATAACAAATAACAAAAAACGTACAAAAATAGAGAATGGTTAAATAAAGTATGGTATATTCACATGCTAGATCATTACATAATCATGAAACACTCAGTGTTCAGCAAATATTTTATAACATAGGAAAATGATTCAAATCTATCCATTTACTTCCTTCATGCCTTTTAGAATATATACGGTGCTGGAAAATGTCTTCCCCGCTCCAGGAGTTTTGAAATATTCATTCATGTTTTCTTTTAATACATTTGGCTTTATTTTTTTGCATCTAAATATCTGATTCACCTAGAATTTATTTTGAAATAATGAGAAGAGGTGACTCAGTTTTAATTTTCCATTTGAATAACCGTGATGCAAAATAATCTATTAATTTCTCCAATGACCAAAGTTACCACGTCTTCACCATAATTCAACATTAAAATGATATAAATTTTGCCATGAATTCCAGGTAGGAATGGAAAAAGGTATTCAACTCAAAGGGAGGAGGGAGTGAGGGTGATGATTGATAATAATCAAAAAGAACCTGATTGAATATGCAGTCACAATATTTGTCCAAAGTACAAAGAATTCACATGCTCTTGGAAAAAAATAACTTTTGCCTAGATAGTTCGAGCGATTAAAATACTATTTTAATTACAAAGATCGTCATGTCTGCTTTGGTTGGGTCAAAGAGATCGATGTACCACTAGAACCTATTCCATTAAGCATACTTTTGCCTACATTAAAGAGAAGCATATTCATAAATAAATTGCTTAAAACCAAGTCCCAGGATTTATGACAATTTAAAATGCAGGACAAGTTCCTCCCCCAGAGCCCTTGCTCACTTGCTCGCACCTGTGCGTTCACTCTCGCTCTCTCCCTCCTTCTCTCTCTCTCTCTCACACACACACACGCGCACGCACAGAGCTCACGCTGGGTTTCAAGGTTTTAATTTTTGCAAGTAAGAAAGTTGTTTTATCTTTTTCTGTCATATTATTTCTTACTACTAATTTAATCATCTTACTTTTTGTAATGCATTTAAAAATGAATGCTTAAAAAAACATATAAAACCTTGTCAGCATCCTTCTCTCATTAATCCTCCTCATTCTCCTAATTTATTAGCATGTTCAGGCCACATGGCAGTTCAAGGACACGGCTGGCTAAAGCCACTCAGCGCTCGGTCAGCTGGTAATAGGACACACAGCGAGGCCTGCTACTGGTAGATGCTACTGACTAGAACCACCGTTCTCTCAACGTTTTTAACATTCGCTAAAAACCTATTCTTATATAGGGAATCAATAAATATCAATAACGATGATAAATGTCATCTCTGAAACCCCCAAAGTATGTACTTAATATCATGTATTTGATTTCAAGACAAAGAAAGGATATATTATAATTGCACTTTTCACTGTAAGTGCTATGCTCACATTGCCTTCTATACCATGATGCTAGCTGCGCCTTCACACTCTGGGCTGCTACATTTTAAAAAGGCTGTCAACATTGTGGTCACACTTCTCTTCCTAATTATGTTCTTTGACTGAGTTGAGGACACCCTCACTTTAGATTCACAAAGCAGTTATGAACTCATAATATGACTCAGAGAAAGGAGACCCTGGTGTAGAGCAGAGTGCAAAAATAGCCACCGCTGTGCCATGTGACTTCACAGCCCCTTCCATCAAAAGGTGGAGTCCATTTCTCCACTCCTTTAATCTGGGTGGGACAGGTGCTTTGCTTGGATCAACAGAAGGCAGCAACAGAACGCACACTACTCCATGTCCAAGTCTGAGAGTCCAGAGGCGTTGCTACTTCTAATCATCCTCTTGAAAGTGAAACAGCCACCATGTGAACAAGCCCCAGGCGAGTTTGTTGGAGGATAAGAAAGATATGGTTCGGTGACCACATCACCCTGGCCAAGAGCCACTTAGCCAACTGAAGGGATAATGAGCCCAGCAGAAACCAGAACTGACCAGTCCCAGGCCAGACTGTCAGAACTGGAGGACTGCAAGCTAAATAAGCCATGATCGTTCTGAGCACCAAGCTATGGGCTGGTGGGCTGCACAGTGAAAGCTAACTACTACATTGTAGGACTTAAAATAAAAGAGCTCTGGTGGTCGTGCAGCTATCTGCTGGCAGAGTTCCAGGCAAAAATGCCAGGACGCTGCGGGCAGTTCTCAAAGTACCTAGAGCATCTACAGAGCCACGGCCTTCCTCCACCTCCAGGCGCGACTCATCCAGTCCACCTCGGCGCCTCACTACGGTCCACAAGAAGCCGCCCAGCACGGCGCCTGCCCGCCTCGTTCGTCCCTAGCCCCAGCACTCCCTCCGGGCCCAGGTTCAGCCACACAGGCTTCCTCCCAGTTCCTCAAAACGACCCTTCCTCACCCAGAACCTCTGCATCCGCAGTGCCCTTCTCCCCGAACGGCCCGCTACCACATCTTCCTGTTACCGGTCCCTTCATAGCACTCAGTTTAAAGGTCACTCGGCACGGAGCCCCCTCCCTCTCTCGTGCTAGTCCCTGAAACTGGCTTGTGTGTCCCTTTACTAAAATGTGAACGTCACAAGAGCAGGGACTCTCATTCACAGCTGTATGTTTCCCACCTAGGAGAGGGTCTGACACAGAGTAGGAGCTCAACTGTTGAATGAAGAAATACGTGGTGTGTGACTGAACACCGAGGGCTGGAGCACAAACAATAAAATGCAAACACAGGTTTATTAACCCAAATTTGACACAGCTCATATGTCACAGGTATAGGTGGGACAAGATGTAAAACATGTTCCACCTAACAAAACTCTCTGCACTAAAGTCTCGTGTACCACCTGGCTGATTATATACCCACTTGCCTTACATACAAGTGTTATTAAAAGGCAAAACCCAGTATATTTACTGATGATACACACACACAATGCGTTTGTCTCTTAAGCATAGAATAAATTATAATTCCTTTAAAAGGATTAGGTGTTTTTAAATTGATGGCAATGAAGGAAGTATATTATATTGCCCACATAGATATTTTCTGTTTTTGAATCAAATGTACTGATTCTTATAGAATTTCACTGTCCCAAGAAATGACTACAATAAATATTTCATAGGAACATGTACATTTCACAATACTTCCAAAGTAAATTTTTAAAAATAATTTCAGTAATTTGAGCTTTGCATTTTAGGCTCGTTGAGTACAGCACAGCAGATGGTAAGAATCTCCCGCTCATGCTGTAGGTCTTCACTGTGAAGGAGACTGGCAGGTGTAAACACTACAGAATACTGGCACTCAGAAGGCTTAACTGTTCATGATGCCATGCCTACTCCATAGATGAGCTCCTTGAGACAAAGTGGGACGTGAGCCCCAAGTGTAGATAAGGGGGCATTCACAATGCTATTCCTAAAGAAATCACATGTATAAAAATTAATCATTTCTATACTTCCCAGTGTTTATCAAGAAGTATGAGCTATGGAACCATAAAAAATACGTACCAATATGGACCAATTAATGATTTCGTTTCATTTTGCTAATACAACAAAAGTGTATACAAAAAAATGTAAATTCACAAACAAAACTTTTGAAATCATACTTTCAATAAAAGTAATGCTTTCATAATTACCCTTAAGTCTTCCTATTTTATTAAATCAGGAAGTATATTACGGTAAAACACTATTCGTCACATCATCATTTCTATGGGATTGCTTTTCCTATATATTTCAAGTGAACATTTATTCCTTAGCAAGATTTTCTATCCTTATTCATAAATACTAAGAGGTTGATGAAGGAAAATTGAAAAAAAAAGTTACACGTGTCCAAGCATTTCAGAAGTTTACTTTCTGAACACTAAATGGCAGTTTATCTAAACTTTATAAAAATTAAGATAATACTATTACATCTTCCATCATGTCATATACTTTGTGAATTCTGTCATAATTCAACGCTATTTTAAGTGATACTTCCCTCTTTACCCAGGTATCTACTCATTTATATATAAGTTGATATTAAAAGCTTTTTTCAAATTTACTATACTATATTTGCAAATGTACTATACTATAATTTGATTAATTCAAATGCTCTAGAAACGTAAGCCAATAATATAAGCTCTGTTTTCTCATTTTAATTACATTTCACAAAAAGGGAAATTTTGTATTTTACAAATAACTAGATAAATCTACTTAGGTAATAAAAGTTGACTGTACTTACCCTCTCCCAGTCCAAAACCCATTAATGTCAGTTCAGAAAAGCAACTTGAAAGTTGTTATAAAACCATTATGCAAAAAACTTACTATACACAGGCCGTGGAGACCCACAGATAAAGGCTATGTAAAAGTCACCACCAAGTCTACGGGAAGGCGGTACAAAAAAGATGACTTTACCTGCTAGACACGAATTAAAAGATGTTTGAAAAACAGAAACATTTTCAGATCAACAAATTAAACTCCTACTGCTGCCCTAAAATGGCTGTTACTGCATTATTAATTTGATTCCGTGTCACTGGTTTCTTTTTTGCTGCTTTATCCCCTGTTCACATGTCCCAGGCCCACCAACTCTGTGACCAGGGTCTGCATATAAGAAAAACGACAAAGGAAAAAAGCTTCCACCTAATTGGGTTGGTTTTAAAAACACCGACATAGCAGTTACAATCAGACTTTTACCACAAGTTTAAATTAAGTTGTTTAGGATTATCATGATTACCAAAATAGAACAGAAAGACAACTCAATAGAAGACAGAAAAAGAATATAAGGTTAGTCATACTTAAATTTAACTATAAACCTTTACCTTTCACCTTAAAACTGATTCTTGTTTTAGATGGGACTTACTTTGAAGAATCTACCTATTTAAGCAGGGATGCTAGCAACTGCAAACCGAAGAAATCTCTAGAGAAAACGACCATATTTTAATTCTTCTCATAGTTCCCTAAGGTGCTATTCATCCGAAGAACCTAAACCGCACTGGCTCCACACCAACCTTGTCACCCCCTTTGTTCTCTCCTCACACGAACTCTGTGAGATTAGCCTTATCTGCTAAGGGCAACAGTAACGAAAACTTTAAACCAAGAGCATGTAAGTATGTGAAGGAAACTGAGGCCAGTACAGGAAGTTCTGGAACAGGCAAATTAACCAAAAAAAAAAAAGAGTTGATGTTTTCAAGGCAACAAACTGCCAGCATGCCACTATTCCACTCTGCCCCCTTCCTCTCTCCAAAATAAGCATATCTTCTAAAAAAAAAGTACGAGAAAAGAGGAAGCCTTCAAAAATAGGTACGCGTTGTGTGAAAAAACTTTGCTACTGAGTTATTTTAATGCCACTGGAGTTCAAAATGGTTTGATATTACTCTTCTAGAATACAGGGCCATAAAAGTCTTGTCTCTCAAGACTGAATCTCTAGTCTTGAATAGTGAAAAAAATATTGGTAATTCCAGAGATAGGCATTTAATACAGAAAATATTCAGGAAGATAATTATACTCCTCTGCTCACTTAAGAACTGGGTGTCTGAGCGCACATGACGCTGAGATCAGGCAGTCAGCGACGGCCAGAAACCCGCACGAGCACAGCTATGGAGTGAGGGCTGGCCCAAAGGACATGGAAGGCACCACGCTTGTTAGTGACACTCATCTGTCACTACTTTATTAACTGTTACGTGTCAAGGAGCATATCTTGACATGAAATACTAAAGTCACTTTCTAAAATGAAAATAGTACCATGAAGATCACAATGCTCCCCTAAAGAATAAATTACCAAGAAGGAAACTTCTGCTTTCACCACAGACAGCAATACTGTACGGCAAAAGAAAATATGAGCATCAGTTTAAAAACATAGGATTCAAATATGAGAACTGATTTTTTAAAATAATCTACTGCACCTAAATAATGCAGCCACTTTTTGGTTAAGAGTTTGGCAGTTTCTGTTAAGGTAAAACTAGTCTCACCGCATGAGCCAGACAACCCAATGTCAGAGATTTGCCAAGAGAAATGAAAACATGTTCCCATGAACATCTGTGTAAGAATGTTTATGGATGCTTTATTCATTAATGTCAAAAACTGCAAACAGTCCAAACATCTATCAGGCGGTAAATGGATACGCAAAACTATGGACCACATCAATACAATGAAAAACTACTCACCTAAAGAAAAGGGATTAACTACTGATATAAAGCAGCCACACGGATAAATATCATGTATATTATGCTAAGTAAAAGAAGCTAGACTCAGAAGGCTACTTTCTGTATGATCCATTTCTTTGATATTCTGGAAAAGGCAAAGCTATGGGGAAGGTAAACAGATCAGGGTTCAGGTGTAGAGAAACCAGGAGCTGGGTGTAGAGGGAGGGGTTGACTCTAAGGGTCAAGGGGAAACTTTCTGCAGTGATGGGAATGTTCTATCAGAAACACTGTAAGCTTCTCTTACGATACTATTCTTTAAGTATTACAGTGTTTTGCATTTCGTAACACAATAATCCACGGTACTCAGAAAATGTTAGCTTTTCCAAACACAGAGACTAGAATTAAAATAATATCTCATAGTTTCTCATGCTCAAAATGCCTTTGATTTTCATTGCACAGTATATAACTTTTGTTTTGTTGACGTGTTCTAGATCATACAGTTGAAATTTTCAGTTGATAATTTCTAGAGATTTCTTGATTTGTGAATGGCTATATTTTTCTATGGAGGGGGCTGAAATTTTTTGGTTAGGCTGTTTTTCAAAGCTGAAAAGCAATCATGTGTCTAATAAAAAAATCTTTATTTAATACAACTGCATATACATTTGAACTTGGACATGGAAACCAGCAAATCAACTTAAAATCAAACTACAGCCAATACTAAAGTACAGGTTGAGACATGAAAACATTAAACAAGCTTCGAATGAAAACTACAATAAAGTTAAAGTAGTATGGACCAGTTAAGACAAGAATATATTATGTAAACTTCAGATCTAAAACACGACACTTACCTCTTCATAATAGTACCTTCACTTGTATCTCAGAAATTTCGAGGTTCAGTTTTTAAAATTCAAATCTTAAAATACTTTAAAGGATCACATATTTATATGTGTTTGGAAAGTCAGTCTCAATAATCCTAGGAGAGGTATGAGAAAAGTCAGTTACTGAGCTTACATCATAAAATTGCTTTCTACTTAGACAGCAGCAAAAAACTTGAAATATAGTCTCAAGGTTAAAAAGCTTAATTTTTTGCTTTAAACATGTACTCTCAGTAGGGTCTTTTGACATTTTTATATTAAGGAGACTCAGGTTTGTTCATATAAATTCCTTACAGCTCTTTAAATAAAAATGAGGTTTCCGAAGTAAACAATATACAGCCAAATTTAAAAAGAAACTACTTGACAGTAACATTCATTTATGGCATTTTTTTTTAAAAACCAAGAGTTTATACAAACTCTGGCCAGGGATTTCTAGTAGGTTAAATTTTTGTCCATCCCAGTGGTTCTCAACCAGGAAGAAATTTGTGCACAGCACCCTCGTCACTCCAGGAGACATCCGGCAATGTCTAGAGACATTTGTGGTCATCACACCTGGGAGGTCAGGGTGGGGTTCGCTCCTGGTGTCTCGTGGGTAAGACTACTATGCGTGGGGCAGCTTCTTTACAGCAATAAATTATTAGGCCCAGGAAGTCAATGGTGTCAAAGCTGAGAAAACCTGGTCTAGATATGGAAGATCCCAACTGCTAATATTCAAAAGTATAAACAGGAAGATCTTGACTCAAATCATTCTATTAACTGGAATACAAAGAGCATCTGGGATGAAAGTACCTCATGTAATTGCTGAAACACTTAAACTGCATGTTACGGTGTTCGTGGCAGAAGGGCCACGGAATCAAGGTTCCACAAAGCAGAACTTTGCCAAGAGTACTGCTGAAGGAAAATACTGCAAATCAAAATTTTCCTCTAGAAAGAAACTCTTGAGTTCAGTGACAACTCTGCACAGGCAGAAAAAGTCTACCCATAACAAATGTGAGCTCAATGCTGTATTTTATTTTTTAAAGGGGGATGAGGATGTCAATATTCACTATTTAAAAAAATGGGGAACTGGGTAAAAGTAAAAAATAAAAATAACCTCTAAGCTCACTAACACCTGTTAGCATAGGTGCATATGCATGCACACATATGTGCACATTTGTATCTTGGCCCTCTCTACAACCTAAAGGCACAATTAGTCAAATCAGACATTTGCTTGAAATCTCAGTTAATCTATTATTTATTTTAAATTTTCCTTTGAAAAACCTGGGGGACTGTAGGGCTCATAAGCACATCATGGGTATTGGGGAGGCAAAGTATAATTTTTGCTCTAAATGCAACAAATACCTAGAGCAAAGAGAAGCTGCTTTTGGAGAAAGTGGGCATAAATGACTATCCAAAGAGGCCTGTCTCTTGTGCTTATCTGGGTTAGGGTTTTAAATCCCAGACTTTCTGAACAACATCAGAATGGTGACTCCTAAGTAAAGCTTGATGTACTATAATTTCAGATGCATTTTCACCAATGGGGTTGGAGGTATCCATGCATCCACAGAAGACACTAGGAGGATGAGAGGTGAAATTCTTATTTATGCAGTTCGTGTTATACTGTTTTCAAATTCCATCAGCTTATGTGAAAGAGTTCATTCTGTTTTTTGCCCTATTACTGTATATGTATCATTTCTGAAATAAACAGAAAATTAAGCCTTTCCAGCAATGCAATATTTACAAAGCCAGGGAGTTAAAAAACTCACTGACCTGAATCGGTTTAATCACTATTACACAGGACTGTAGCTCAAAACCTAAAAAGAGCTGCTAAGCTTGGCCCACTGAAGGTCACCAACGAGTTTATCCTAGTACCGCATTTGCCCTTCATGCCTGTTATAATGTGAGGAAGGCAGGGAAACGCTATAGTATATCCTGGCATATGACTCACTCACTCCTTTTAACAAAACACTCAAATAAATATGAATTTAATTTAAAATGGAACTGGCAAGTGTCATGAAAAATCAAGGTTAGAAATGTCCCCCCTATAATCTTGTTTGTACACATGTCATAGGTGTAAACATTACATATACTCACCTGCACAGCAAACATTAATTTGCATTAAAATGAATGGAATGTTAATACTCAGAATTTATTCAAGGCCATTTCTCATAGTCTTCAAAGCACTCATTTCTTAGATTCTGCCTCTAAATCAATATTGATAAACTAAATCAAAACTACCGTGTCATATAATATCCTTTATTAAATTTTCCAGAATTCCAAAATTGAGTTGATTTGAGCGAAAGGGAACAGAACTCCTGTACCTAACAGTAAGCTATTTATATAAGCAGTATCAACAACAGGGTAAATGAGCAGACCTTAGAAATTACGTAGCCCTTAGAGTGGAATAAAAGAAGTTTAAAAACCAAGTGACCACAGTTGATTACTACTATGTAGTTGGATTAAATGCATGTCTTAATTAATCTTCTGCGGCTTTGTGTCATTTACCTTAATAGAAAATGTCAAAGGTGTCTAGATAGCAACATTCTACTTAAAACTCCTACAGGATGAGACCAATGAGAACACCCAATGATCCCTAAGTCTTCATGGCAGAGAAAGGCTGAAAAGCAGAAAATATTCCCAAAGACTGTTTAGCATTTAACTAAGAACAGAAAAGCACACGCAGGGGGAGAAGAAATTTTACATGATTAAACTTTTCTCAGACTTTTAAAAAATGCTGTGAGTTGGTTTCCCGGCCAAGGAAAGTGGATGATCATGTACTTGGCTCCAAGAAGCAGTTATTACACAAACGGAAACCTGTCTAAGCAGCCCCAGCCTGGGTGAGTCCAGCTCCTGGCAACTCTGAGCCCAAGCAGCAGCCAATGGAAGGGGCAGCCCCACCCCTAACCCACCAGCCCAGCTAAGTTCCTGTAGGCCTGGACTTCAGGCTCCGCCCACCCCACCCCTCCTCTCCGCTGCAAGGCCCCGCCCAGGGCTTGAAGCCTGGGCTCAGCGCTGACCCCGCCCCTCACCACAAGCCTGCCCTGTTATTGTCAACTGGGTTGAGCTCCGCCCCGCCCCACCTCTGCCCTTCACCCTCTGCCACCTGTACTGCCCGGTATTTGAGGGCTTGGGCTCTGCTCCGACGCCGCCCCTGCCGACCGGCCCCGCTCCTCGCCCACTGGCGCCGGACACGCCCTGTGTTTGGTGACCTGGGCTCGACTCAGAAGTCCTTTCTGCCCAGCTCTGCTGGTGGTTTTCCACCATCAAGCACTCATTTCAATTACGCAAAATAAGTTACAGCTCATCAAGCCTTAGAAGTTGTGTGGTGGTGTTCCTTCTGGCGTGGCGGAGTTAAAAGGGTGAAGAGAGACGCACCGAAAGTAACAGGGAAGAAAAAACACGCAGATTTTGGCAAGCCAAAGGGAAGACAAGGTCAGGGGGCAAATGAAGCAATTTCGGGTGGAACTGTGGCTAGAAGTGGCACAGGAAAATGCTCTTTGCCTTCGTCAATCCACCCGGGTACTTCCTTTAAATGTTAAGCTGTGTCAGCAGAAACTTCACAAAACCACGTTTCACAGGGCACTTGGCATCTCCTTGGGCGTGCAGAAAGCCCCGCAGCAGCCGGCCAGCGCCCCCACCCCCGGCGAAAAAAGGGCCCAGGCGCCTTCCGTCCCAGGGAAAATGGCCACAGAGGCCCGGGTGTGCTGCCGGGAGGAAGGGCTCCCCCCACGCCTTCCACGCACGCAGCCTCTGCATGGGGTGAGGAGGGTGGGGAGGGGCGGGGCGAAGGCTGCCTGCCGGGAAACCTGGGGTGGGGGCGGGGAGCGCTGCCTGCTGGGAGCCGGCCTCGCCAGAGCTTTGTTGCACAACCTCGCGCCCGCGCAGTCCTGCGGGCTCGGGCTCGGGCTCGGGCTCAGGATCCTGCTCCTCGACCGCGGCTCCTCCAAGCGGAAACTCCGTGATTCCCGGGTTCAAGACACCGAGGGAATTTCTGGAATTGCTTAATCCTTCATTCCACCCCTTCCCCCGCCCACCACCACCCTTTCAGGATTCTTTTTCATACTTTCTTCCTAAACATTTATCTGTTTCTTCCAAATTGAGTGCCCCGAATCAAATCACTGGGTTCTAAATTGTGAAACATAAGATCTTGGTTATGAAAAAGAAACAAATGCAGAGTTGTTTTTAATGTACAGGAAAATGAAAACGGTAATATTAAATCTGGTGGCTAGTGAAGGGGTCATCTGCCCTTCAAATATTCAGTAAGTCTCTAAAGCCAGTTTCTGGCAACAAATAAAAGTAGGGACACTGTTAGGATGATGAATGATTAACTGAATCATTCGGTTAATCAGAAGCCGACAGGCAGGCCGAGAGGCAGGAGAAGCAGGGGGAGAGCCAGAACGCACAGAAGCAAAGCCGGACCAGGGCAGGAGGGGCCCGGGTGCGGGGACAGGTTCCAGCTCAGCGCTGGCTGGCAGGCAGCCGCGTCTCAATATTATCCTTAGCACCACGCACCACTTTGAGGACAAATGTTATAATTTTGAGGAAATAGTTAAATAAGAGTTTTAAATCACTGTAATATTTTGAATCTCAATTTGAGTAAGATGGCTAAAATCAGGTTTCTTTTTTTTTTTATAATACCATTTCTCATTAAACCCTACGTATTATTATAGTGCCAACAATACCAATGAAAGAAAAACATGCCTGGTGGCATATACTCCAAAAATTCAAACATTACAAAGCCTTATTTGAATTTAAAAAATTTGAAGCTTGGGTTAATAAAAAGATGCTTACTGAACTTATTTTAGATCAACTTTAGACCTATTTTTATGTCCCAATTTACAATTAAGTGATTATACAACATTTTTTCCAATAAAGATTGGCCCATTTACCTTTTATTGTTTAAATTATATCCCTTATTTAGTGATGAACTTGTATCAGGGCGTAAAAGAGTAATATATATAAAATGCTATATACAAGGTTAAAAAGTAAGAATAAAGAGATCTATTCAAATGCATTTTAGGTCAATTCTTCGCCAGAGAAGTGTTCAAAACTTATATTCACCCCACTCATTTCTGAATATTACTTATGTTCATACAAACATACTTTGCTATTTCAAAATTTTTAAAAGTCATAAATAATTGACATTTCCTTAAGAGCAAATTTCTCATTACAAAGACGCCCCTCAACCTCTAATGGAGTCCCCAGTTCACCTCACGCACGCTCAGCACGCATCGCCCCTCGAAACGCTGGGGACACAGGATACGGAATGGCGCTGGTTAGCTATCTTCATGACTGGAGGCTGGCTGGGGGCTGCTGCTTACTACCCAGCGTCAGGAGAGAATACCACAGGGCCCAGTGCCAGAAACGACCAAAATTCGAAATCTGAAGTATGGTTTCCACTGAATGTAAAAAGGGCTTTTACACCATTAGAAAATCAAATTGTTAAGTGAAACCATCGTAAACTGGGGACCACCTATATATGCACCATTCCCTCTCTCCTGAAACTACTCTCATTCTCCTCCTATTCCTTCTTACCGTTACTTTTTGGCTTTTTGCTGCTTTTTAGTTAGCCCTCCAAATTGTGTTAATTGGACTGTATGTATGCATGCTTGTATTCCAGCATATATCCACACTTGCTTAAGGGACCTAATGAGGTTTTCTGTTGGTTCTAGTTCTAGTAAGACAACGGATATATGTGCGGGTAGCCAAGATGACACCCCAGTTTTCAACTTGGTGGGCTGAATGATGCACTGTTATCACATTAACAGGCAAGTAATGAGTCTGGTTTGGAACAGTTTACTGTGACACACTCGTGGTACAACCAAGGAGGCCTTAGCCATGGGAGGTACAGTTGAAGGTACCTGCATTAAAGACTAAAGAACATGGAGACATGGGCAATTAGATGACAGTTGAGTTCATGCGAGTGGAGGACAGCTTTATAGAAAAGCGAGCAAAATGAGACGAGAACAGTGCCTAAAACAGGGCCTGGCTGGTGTGGTTCAGCTGGTCGGAGTGTTATCCCACAAACAAAGAGGCCGTAGTTCGATTCCCTGTCAGGTTTGGTCCCCCTCAGGCAGGGCATGAACAGCAGGCAACAGACTGATGTCTGTCTGTCTGTCTCTCCCCCCTCCCACCCTCCCCTCCTCTCTCTGGAATCAAAATCAAAATAAAAAACAGAAAGAATAGAGCCTAAAACAGAACCTTCATGAGTGCCAACGTGTAAAGGACGAGTTCCTGTATTCTCTGATGGAAGCAACAGCCACTGGACTACAAATGTTGGGACTTCAGAATTGCTTTTTCCACCATATTCAAGAAGAAATAAAAACTAAGAGCTTGGACTCAGGCAAGGCTTCTGGGGACTGAATTTAATTTTCCAAGCACTGGAGGCAGGTTTCTTAGCATCTCTGGGTCTCAGCTTCTTCATGTATATAGTGAGTATAATAATGACAGCAGATGGTTGTTATGAAAATTAAATAGCACTAAAAGTTCGCTTTGATAATCATCCAATCATGATCTACATCCAGTTTTTCAAATCCATCCTAGTATCTATTATTGCACAACCACTGCCTCAATGGAGGGCCTTCATGCTACTTTTTAAAAATTTACGTATCTTTTTCTATTACCATTTAGTCCCCTTACACCCCACCCCACAATCACCACGCTGTTGCCCATGACCATGAGTCCTTATTCCTGTTCGCTCAGCCCCTCCACCCCCCACCTCCCCCACCACTTTAAGCTGTCGTCCTGCTCTCTCTGAGTCTGTCTCTATTTTGCCTGTTAATTCATTTTGTTCTTATGAGTGAAATTATGTGGTACTTGTCTTTCTCTGGCTGGCTTATTTCACTTTTTCTACTTTTAAAACCTAGAATGCTGTGAAACTGGTTTCCTTGACACCAGGCTCTTTCCTGCCCAGTGTCTGTCACAGTGCCCCAGTGTTTAGCAAACACAGATCTGAATACAGTCATATGATTTGTAAGCAAGAAGTTTGTTTGTGATGTTGACACAAAAGGCTAGCT